>BKCP01008515.1:1625953-1638644 GCA_008636005.1 Striga asiatica
TTGTTTTCTGGCTTAGTTTTTGTTTCTCTTATGTGAGACTCTGTGTTCTGCTAATGTTGATTGTAATTTGTAACTTTGGATTTCAGGCTAATGTTGATTGCAATTTGTAACTCTGGATTTCAGGGCAAGACAGGCATGCCCACCATGAAATGTACAGTCTAGTTTGTTGTGTCTCTAAGTACTAATTGCCAACTTTCCTTGCTCAGACTTTACATGAACCAAGAAAACTGTGTTAAGTAATTTCAATTGGTGATAGTGAATTGGTAATGAACTTCAGTTTTCTACACAATTATAATAAATGAGTTACGAAGGATTTGGTGTAGGGAGAAATGTAACTGATTAATATTGATTTGAATAAGAATGAGAAAACTTGATTCAGAATGAGAAAATAAGTGTTAGAGTGATTATGTGTACTTCTTTTTTTCCTCTTGGAAATAAGAATGGATTTTGTGGAAAAGAAGTTAAATAACATTTCCCTTCAAAGGATAAAACTTTGAAAAAATTCCTATATGTCGAATTCTGATGCTACGTAATTTCATATGTTAATTTATAGTGTTTTGAGTAATCCATGTAGATTTTGACTTCTATCTCTGGCTAAGACTTGTAAAACTATAAAACAATTAAGTAATACAAATATATATTAAAAGTCAATAATTTTTAGACATTTTTTAAGGAACTTCAGTTTGACATACAAATTGTATAAAAATAGTTATATTTATCTTTATATTAATGACTAAGTTGTATGTTAATATTAATTGAAAATAATACAATTATTTATCAATTAAATTAATTTATCTATAAGTTTATTAAGCTGTAAAGACTATTATAATACAAGACGAGTAAGTTTAGCTAGCATTCCAACTCCTCTCGCTCGAACCCTAGCCAAATCTCCGTCGCTGCGTGTCTTCCCCGGCGGGCAGCCAATCCCTTCGCTGGTGGATGGCCCGTAGCTGCGCGGCCACCCTAGGTTTTTTCGGCACTGACAGTAGATTCACGACATCCTTTGGTCGGCTCCGTCTCTATACGGTAGTCGATGGCGGGCTCGACGACTGCTCTTCCGATTTGTGTCCGATTGCTGAATGGTGGTGTGTGGTAAGGGTGTTGGTCGCGGCCCTGGTTGCTCGGCTCGTCTGAGTTGCGGCGGCGGGGGGCTGAGGATGATCGATTTTGGCCCTTGGGTCCCTATTCTGCTGGTGTTGTGGCTTTGGGATGTCGGCACGCCCGAATCTAGGCCAGTCGTGTTGGCCGGGTCTCAAGAAGTTGGTGTGTGGGGGGCTGGTCGATGCTCTTCTAGCTGTGGGTCGACTTCATTCTTGGAGTGGTTCGAGGTTTAGGGCTCGTTTTTTGCTAGGCATTTAGGCAGTGGCGGGAGTGGTGTTCTGGATTTTGGGTCAAGCTGTGGGATGGTTGGTCCTTATTTCGCTGGTGCTTTGTCCCAAGTTTGGTTATCCCGCAGGGGAAGGGTTGTTCTTGTCCGTTTTTGTTCGATTTGTTTTTATTAGTTTTAGTTTGTGTTGTCTTGTTCGTTATTGTCTAGGATCTGTGTTTTCTGTTTGGGCTGTTGCCTCTGTGTGCCCGAGTGAGAGTGGGCATTGTCCCTTTAGGACCGTTTCTATTCTCCTTTTGGGAGTTTGGTAGTTTTTTTCTTTATTCGTGTTTGTTGTGTATGTTGGGTCGTGAGGCTTGTTTTGGTTTCTAGCCATTGCTAGTTTCGGTTTATTTAGCTTTTGGTTGTATAATTCAACTATGAGTTGTACTTATTNCACCTCCGCCACCACCCCGCCGCCTCGAGCTATTGCTGCTGCTTCCCTCCATATTCCTCGTGCCACCACCATCCCCCGCCGCCGCCAGATTATCACCGATTTTACCACCAGCCGCCCCAACCCTCATCCCAAATCCACCTCCCAGATTCGCATCAATACCACACCCGCTTTCGAGGGCGTTATCTCGTGGAGGAGAGAGATGCTCGAGCCACAATCGCCTCCCTCCTCCGCCGCATCGCCGCCCTCGAATCCGCCCTCCGCGGCCGCTCCTCCGCTTCCACCTCACACTCCCTCCGCGACGCCGCCGCCCGCACCATCCAGTCTCACTTCCGAGCCTTCCTGTTGCGCAGATCGAGGACTCTCCGGCAGCTCAAGGACCTCGCTACCATCAAATCTGCTCTCGGCGTTCTCAAATCGTCAGTTACCAAGCAAATCCACTTCGATTACGACTTAATCTATCAACAGGCCATGGATTTGGCCCTCGAACTTGATGCTGTTCAGGTAATAGATAGAGTCTTGCTATGGATGCATTGTACATTGTTTATCTTGGTTCATTCTGTTTAGGCAGTTTAGGCTGCAGATCTGATGTTTCTGTTTGTTTGTGCTTATAATTTGAAGGGTGGTGATCCCATGATTCGAGATGGGAAAAGTTTGGTAAAAAGGGAATTGAATAAGTTTATGGATTTTCTAGATGGATTTTACGTCCGGCGGGTGAGCTCTTCAAGTGGAGTAAACATGAGATTGGAAAGCCCTAATTCGAACATTAGGGTTCCCGAAGGTGGAAGAAAAATGGTGAATGTGAAATCTGGGGGTGTGAAAAGTGTTACTATGGAGAAATTGAGGGGGCTTGTTGAAAGAATTGATAAAATAGCAGAGGAGCTTGATGAGGACGAAGAAAGTAAGGTTGTTGAAAGCCCTGAAGTCTTTATGAAGAAGCATTGTGTTTCTGGCAGCAAGAACATGAATTTAGCTAAGCAGCTTTATGGGGTTCGACCCAAAGTGAAAAAAAGCGTGAGTTTTGCCGATGATGGGAAGTTCTACTGTGTGTTAGGGAGAAATTCGGAGCCCATTTTGAATGATGATGATGACGATGATTATGATAGGGAGCTTTATGGGATTCGACCCAAAGTGAAAAAAAGCGTGAGTTTTGCTGGTGATGGGAAGGTCTACTCTGTGCTAGGGAGAAATTCGGAGCCCATTTTGAATGATGATGATGATGATGATAGGGTTAAGTTGGTTAGTAGAGATTTCGAGGATAATGATGTTTGTCGAGAAGTTGAAGAAGATGAAGTTTCTTTGAAGGAAGCTGATGATGAAGAAGATGAAGAGGAAGCTCGATTGGAAAATGACAAAAATAGTGAAAAGGCCACATATGAAGGTAACTTTGAGAGGAGGATTTATAAATCAAGGTGAAGAAGATTGTACGGCTTTTTCAGCTCCATTGCCTTTCACGATGGAAACAAGAGGCAACTTAATCGACAAGAGGACAAAGATGGCTCGTGATTTCTAGTCACTTGCATTGTTTGGATGAAATTTGTGACGTGCGGACAAACGTGGTCGATGAAAGGCCGTAAAGGATGAGACTGATTGCAAAACTTCAGATTGTTGTATGTTTTAACTGTTGTTTGCATCCATTTTGAAGCTGAGCTGTAGAACCGTGTTATTTTTTTATTTTTATTTTTATTTTTCTGGCTCGTCTTTATGCTTGCCTTTCGCATATCTCTTAGTGTTGAGCTTGTGTTGTATGTTATGAGCCTTTGTTGTCAGATGAATTACCGTGGATTTCACTAGCAAGTGTTTTTATGTTTGCCTTTTGGATTTCTCTCAGTGTTGAACTTGTGTTTTGATCTTATATTGTGTGTTTCTTGATATGTGCATAGTACTTTCTTAGTTTGCAATCGATTTTAGATTGTCTATGCTATGGGTAAAATCAACATAGCATTGAACTGCAACGCCAATAAAAAACGGTTAGGAGGGCCTAATAAAAAACCAACCGATTTATTATATGTGTGATTCTTGTTTTGAATAAGATTAAAAATAAGAAAATAAGATATGAGTGCCAAAATTAGTTCTCATATTATTTTAATTTGGAAAAAAATAAAACTCCATCACCATTGTATAGTTTCCAATAAAAAAGCCATAATTTGCTCACTAATAATATACCACTGCCCAGTAATTATTCATATAATATTTTATTATTTCATGTAACATAATTTTGAATATTTAATATTATCTTATTATATATCAAATTCATAATCTTCATAATATTTTACTATTCTCCTAAAAATATGTTTTCCTCTTTTCTATTTATAATTTTTTACCATCTTTTTTTTATTATATAATTATATCAACATATTTTGAAAATTAGGTAGACAATAAAAACACCACATATTAAAAAATTTAAAACATAAATAACGGAATAATAGAAACACCGGACAATATTTTAAATGTGCAAATAAATTAAACTAACGCTTAATTATAATACGAGATAAACTCAGTATATGGAACTAAAAATTGGGCGCGACTAAAATCAGCCACACCAGTTCATGAACGGAAAATGCCCGCCACTGTCCAGCACGCTCAAACACCTCCTCCCACCACCCGCCGGCGCCGGCACCGCCGCGGCATCACAATGCGAATCCCTCTTATACCGCTGCGCCACCACCAAAAAATCCCTCTCCACCACCCAGAAGCTCCACGCCCTTGCCACCACATCCGGCCTCCTCTCAAACCACTTTCTCTCTCTACTGGCCGCCGCCTACGGCCTCTCCGGCCACTCCCCCTACGCCCACAAGCTGTTCGATGATTTGCTCGACCCCACGCTTGTCGCCTACAAATCCATGATCCGAATGCACGTTGAAAATGGGAAACCCCGGGACGCGCTCCAGCTGTTTGTCGAAATGCACCAGTCGGGCAGGCACATTCCTGACGAGTACACCTACCCGTTTGTCATCCGGGCCTGCAGGCAGCTCCTGATGCTCAATCTAGGTGAGATGGTTCATGGGTCGACTGTTAGAAATGGGGTTTTGTCGGGCGGTTTTGTGGGTAATTCTTTGCTCGCAATGTATATGAACTTTGGGTGTACAGATGGGGCTAAACGGGTATTTAGTGAAATGCAGGGTAAAACTGTAGTTTCTTGGAATACAATGATAAGCGGGTACTTTCGTAATGGCCGTGCTAAGGAGGCTCTGTTTGTTTTCAGAACTATGGTGGATAACAAGGTCGAGTTCGATTCTGCTACAATTCTGTCGGTTTTACCCGCTTGTGGGTACCTGAAGGATTTAGATATGGGAAATGAGGTTTACGAGTTGATAAGAGATAAAACCATTATGAAAAGATTGGCTGTTCAAAATGCTTTGATTGATATGTATGTGAAGAGTGGAAAAATCGACGATGCACGTGTCGTGTTCGACGAAATGTCCGAGAGGGATGTTGTGACCTGGACTACTTTACTCAACGGCTATGCTCTGACTGGGGACACAAAACGTGCTGTCGAGCTCTGCCAGTCGATGCAATTCAACGGCATCAAACCTAACGAGGTGACTTTAGCTTCGCTTCTCGCTAGGTGTGCCGACTCACGCAAGACGAAGCTCGGGAAGTGCTTGCACGGGTGGGCCGTTCGCCAGCACATCGACCGTGACGTGAATGTCGAGACTTCACTGATCGATTTCTATGCAAACTCCGATTCTTTCGAGCTCGGCTTTAGGGTTTTCTCGAGGATTTCTTCCAAGAAGAACACCGTCCCGTGGAATGCGATGCTTTCCGGTTGTGTCCGCAATAAACGGGCCCGATTCGCAATCGGGCTTTTCAAGAAAATGCTTTATCACGGCGTGGGGCCCGACGACGCGACTTGGAAGAGCCTACTTCCCGCGTACGCCTTCGAAGCCGATATTCATCAAGCGACGAACGTGCACGGCCATCTCGTAAAATCGGGCTTTGCTAAAAAGCCCGAAATCGCCACCAATTTGATCGATATCTACGCAAAATGCGGATACTTACACTACGCTCATATCTTGTTTGACGAACTTTCTACGAGAAATCGAGATGTTGTCTCGTGGAGCGTTATAATAGCCGGTTATGGGAAGATTGGGGACGGGAAAACCGCGCTCTCTCTCTTTAACCAAATGGTCTCGTCTAACGTTACACCTAATGAGGTCACGTTTACTTCGGTTTTGCATGCTTGCGCACACTCGGGATTAGTGGACGAAGGATTACGTTTGTTCAATTTCATGAGGATTAATAATCGAGAGAGTTTACGCGTGGATCACTATACTTGCATGGTGGATCTACTCGGTCGAGCGAATAGGCTTGAGGAAGCTTATGAAATGATTATTAATAATAATATGCCTTTTGAGGCGAGCTCGAGCCACGCGGTTTGGGGGGCTTTGCTTGGCGCGTGTGCTATACATGATAGTGTCGAGTTGGGCGAAATTGCGGCAAAATGGTTGTTCGAGTTGGAGCCCGAGAATACGGGGAATTATGTGTTGATGGGGAATATTTATTCGGCGGTCGGGAGGTTCGACGATGCCGAGAGAGTGAGGAAGATGATGGATAATGTGGGATTAGTGAAAGCTCCGGCTAATAGTATGATTGAGGTGGGAAATGTGTGACGTGATTTCTTTTGTTTTGTGTTCATTTTTTTAGATTATATATACTCAAGGTTAAAATATTTAAAAAATGAGACAATAAAAAATGATTTAAAATATTTTAATTTGAATGAAGATATGTGCTTTTGATCGAGGACGATGGGAACATGTGATTTATATAGCCGACCCCACTTAGTGGGATTTTAACGACTTGCTAAGATTGATTGATATATAGTCAAGGTTAAATTTTTGGAATAGAACAAAGTTTGGTGGTGTGCAGTTTTTGTGGATTTTTGTTTTTGATGTGTGTAATGTAATGTGTGTTTGTTATTTTGATGCTTCGTGTTTCTAGGCAATTGCAAACCTGGGAATTTTGTTTGATCTGTTTAAGATTGTCTGTAATTGAAATCTCTCAAGTTCAATCCAATGGAAGGGAAGTAGGTAACTGGAAAATGAAGCATTTTATTTCTTGTGGGAGAAAAATAATAATAATAATAATATCTTGAATGAAGCCTTTCATTTCTTGTGTGAGAAAAATAAAGAAAAATAATAATGCCTTGTTGAGGGAGATTTATTTGAAAAATCTTAGAGTGCATGATTTGAAATAATATAATTTCTTTCATTTACATAAAATCTATAAATTCATAAAGAAAAACTAGTACGTATCCCGTGAAATGCGCGAGACATAAATATTAAATGAGTTATTTTCACAAGTTTTGTCCGTTTAAGTATATAAAGCAACAGGATTATCATCTATTTTTCACCTCTTTTAATCACCACTATAATAAACAATAAGGTTACAATCTATTTTGCACGCGTTGTTTTTTAGTCAAAACATTAAATATGAGCATGTTAGGGTTAGCTTGTAAAATAATTAATATATTATCTCACTAACACATTTATAATAATATAAATTTGATTTTAATATATATATATATATATATATATATATATATATATATATATATATATAGGATTTGGTTCAAATGAGAACTAAGTCCTAGCGTGAGAACCGTGAGAACCGCTATTTATAATTGTACGTAGTGCTATGATTGATTTGTTCTAGTGCTATTTTGAAAATGGATCTATTTTCTGAAAAATAGCAACACAATTTATATTAGCATATGTGAAAATGATAGCACCATGTAATATTAAAAATAGCATCACACACAATAAAAAATAGCATCAAATACAGTTCTCACGGTTCTCACACCAGGACTAGTTTTTATTTGAACCACTCCCTATATATATATATATATATATTCCTTGATATAAGAGAGAATAACATTCTACTTATTCTTGTTCACTATATAATACTTAATTATTATTTTATTATAAACTTTGTTGTCATATATTGTCATTATTATTTAGAAAAGTGTATAAATATTTTACAAAATATACACATATATTTTTAAAATTTTTGTATACTAATTAGGAAATGCCAAAAGCTCAATCTCTTCGATGATCAAGATTTTTCTAATTCGCATTATAAGGATTTATAGTTTATTTAGCATACTCTGCAATGAAAATATATTTTACAAGAATTTAATTATAGAAATAAACGAAAATAAAAAAAAATAATCATGGGTGCCAATAATATACAAATAAATTCTAAAAAATACTTAATATATTTCAAACTTAATTTTTTACCATTAGTAAAACTATTTAATGTATCTAGTCATTATCTCTTAAATGGTAAATTATATTAATTTGAAGAATAATTTATTTTTATATTTAACAAAATAAAGCTTAAGAAAAAAATCTATTGGCAAAGATTAATTCACCAACTTGATTTTATCTGATTATTTTTAAAAAAAAATTTACCTAACCTGTACGATTTTTCATAAATTTTTTTGAATAAAAAGTGAATATTTGTGAAAATAAATTAATATTATGGTTAGAACTTAACATATGGTGTAATATTTATCTTGACCAAATTATCAACATGGATCATGTAAATCAATCTTGTAATTTATTATAATGAATATCAATGAAAGTATTACAAATATTAATAAAATAATATTTATCTTGACCAAATTATTATCAACATGAATCACAAAAAATCAATCTTGTAATTTATCATAATAAATATTAATGAAAATATTGCAGATATTAATAAATTTATTTAAGTAATTTTTTGATCATATTTTATTTGATCTTATTTGAAAACGTGTATATAAAAGCAATTAATGTATATATTTAAAAAATTTCCAAAAATAGTATGCATTAAATGTTTCCTAATTTTTTATTTACTATTTTCCTATATCTATACTTATATAATAAGAATTAACATTTATCCAAAATAGTAGGTCAAATTATGATCAATGTCGGATTTGCATTAAATATTTAACAAAACTGGTAATTTTTTGTCCTTTTCACACTTCTCATTAATTATGTCATTTTGACACTTCTCATGTCATTTTCACACATCTAATTAATTCATTAATTACGACATAATTATCATAAATCATTTCGTCTGAGCTTTTATCGTTAAAATGTATAGCGATCTGTTATGACCTTATCCCATTGATATTTCCATGAAGCGTCCTTATCGCGTTCTATTTTTTGGTAACCACTCTATATCAATAATCGGATATTTAGTTAATGATAGCACACATCTTTATTTCAAGGAGCGGATATTCTTTGACCTTTAATTAATCTGAACTGATTGCCTTGACTTTTCAATTTTTAAAAACTTTTTTTTTTTTAAATATTTTGGCTTAAGATTTGGATTAAGATTTGGATTTCATTATACAAGTCATCGGATTGTTTGAATGAAAATGAATGAAAAGAACACCAAAAACAGGTAGCCTTATTCATATAAACAATCCTAAAATATTAGTTTGTTTACCAAAAAGAGACGAATCCTAAAAATCCTAAAATATTAGTTTGTTCACCAATCCTAAAATATTAGTTTGTTCACCAAAAATATTAGTTTGATTTTTAGAATTTGTCTCTTTTGAAAATATTAGATTGTCATAATGAGGAGTTACCAAATAATCAAACTCATAATGTTGTGTACAAGGAGGATTTTAATAATATATGATTGTTACCGAATTTTTTATGATTCAACAATGTTCCTATGTATTTTAATGATTTCAATTTCGATCTTAATGCACGTGAGGTTACATTATTCTTCCAAATTTTACATCTCGTGCATCGCACGGGTTACGTACTAGTTACTATATATCTGAATTGGGATATGTAACATCATATGTTCGTGACATGTGAGCCATGCAGCAAAACTTTTTAGTTATTATCCTTTCACCGGTGATCTTTATTAATTGGGATATATGTTGTTTGTCCGAATAATATATTTCAAGAAACAATATAAATGAATATATGGCATTTTATATTATATTTATTAAGAATATATAATTGTCTAATTTTTAAGAAGAAATGTTGATCAAATCAATCGTTCTACAGTGACTTGTATTTTAAAAAATTTAATAAAAAATCGTAATAGTATAAGATTTCATAATACAAATACCTATTTTTATTTAAAAATACGACAGAAAGCAATCTATTTAACGGTTGAATTGTCTAAGATCGTGCTATCATGTTTGGTTCCTTCAATGAAATTAATTCCCACCGAATTATAGTTCTTGAAACGTATCATGTGAGGCCATTAATAGCATTTATTGTCTTAACTCTTAATCAAACTTTTGTAATTCCTCTAGCTGTATTAGTAGAGAATCATTTTTTTTTTGGTACAATGAATCATTTCAACTCATAATATTGTTATCTTAAAACCTTAAATCTTTAATTTTTGGGGGGTTTATTTCTTATAATTGTTTTTTAAATCTAAAACACAAAAAAGTATACAATACGTTTAATTAAGAGAATATAGCACATTGTTTAAAAAAATATTAAACTTATGTTCGCAAATAATATATTGAAAACAAATTTTATCCAAAACAAATATTATCCGAACTCCAACCCAAAATAAGTTAAATTCCATAACTTTGACTGCCAAAAATCTAATCTGTATTTAGCTCTATTTTTACTTTTTTGTCCACCATTAAATTCGGAAAGTCAAATCTGGCTTTTCCAATTTTCCTCTTACCAATGTTTGAGCTATGCCAAAGAATATTACGACTATTTATAAACTTGGTTTATATTAAAAATTAGAGTTCACATTTTGACTAAAAAGACAAAAAATACAAATACGATGTGAATAATAAGTTTGATTACACAAATAAATGACAAGACGCGAAATATTCGTATAAATAATAAGATAAAAAAATAGGATATAAATACGGCACGATAGTACAGTTTCATTTAATTCAATTATCCACTTAATATTAATATATTTGATTCACTCCCAATTATAATATCTTTTATTATTGATAAAAATTATGAACATGAGAGTTACATATTTATGATTATTAATTAATACTTTTACTATTTTTATGATATTATAATTAATTTATAAATAAAAATATAACAATTTTGCAATTCCACCCAAACTCATTGTTGATTTATTTAGTGATTTTAATTTTTTATTAGTTATTACCATTGGATTTCTATTTTGCTTTTCAAATCTCTATCACACACACAGGTAAATAAAAATGAATTCCATAGAATAAACCAAGCTTAGTTTCTCTCTCTTGCCGTCACTCGACCGACTTCCGATCCAGAGAGAGAAATTCAATCACCAGCCATCGACGGCGAATTTGATTTCCTTCGTGCGAGGCAGAGAATATGCCACACGCTTCATCGTGGCGATTCGGTTGATGCATTTATATCAATCGCATTGATGCCGATTATTTGTTGATTTTGCTGAAAACATTTTTATTTTTGTTTGCATCGAGCAATCAATCGGAAAATATAGCTTTCGTCGATTTTCTTTCGAGGAATCATATGGCGGCGGTGCCGGCAGCTGGGTGAAGGATGTTCGGATAGCGGGATAGGTGAAATAGCTGCGGCGGTGGATTTGATGGTGAGGATTGCGCTGTCGTTTTGGAGGAATTGTTGGGACCTGGATTTGTCGGAGGTGATTGCCGTTGATTGTATTGGCGGCGGCGTCGGCGGCGGTTCCGGTGGTGGTTCGCGTGGTGATTTGTCGAATTGTCGGAGGGCAAAAGTGGGGAACAGGAGGTTAGCTGTGGGGACGGGTGGCGGCAGGGGAAGATGCAGCTGCACTTCTCACCTAGCATGAGAAGTATAACGATATCCTCGAGCAGCAGCAGTGGAGTAAATGTAAATGGAGTCGGAGATTTGATGAAGATCAAGGTCGCAGCACGCCACATTTCGTACCGCACGTTGTTCCACACCATCCTGATACTTGCTTTTTTGTTACCGTTTGTGTTCATCCTGACCGCCCTCGTCACCCTTGAAGGTGTCAACAAGTGCTCCTCGATCGGTACTTTCTCGGATGCTGCTTAGCCCCTTGGATTTTTTTTTTGGGTTTTGATTTTTTTGGATTTTCATGTTAGATATTGTTTGTTACTCCTTTGTTAAGCTGTATGGATTGATATGAGTTCTGAATTGTGATTCTTGTCATATTGGGTCTGATACTGGGCTTTATTATAGATAAGTTGAAATAGTAGTGATTATGGGAAAGATAAATAGAGAAAAACTCAATCTGCGACATGAATCAAGAAACCAAGGCAGGGAAATTCAGTCTTGATATTGTTGTTCAGATGTTTCTGAACATGTTAGTAGTGATTATGACATGGACAAAGGAAAAGTTTCAGTAGCATTTTTTTATCCTGATTTGCTGATCAAAAAGTTCATTAGTTTCCCTTGTTTTATTACCTTTTATTGTACATCCCTGCCATTGCTTTACTTTTGTCGCTTTTAAACACTTTCCTTGTTTAGCTGTATAGTTTAGTTTCTATACCAGAAAGTTATTGTTTCGTCTGTTGAGACATGTTTTTCAACTTTGATTTTATATTGTTATCAGATTGTTTAGGAAGACGCTTGGGGCCAAAGCTTCTCGGTAGAAGCGATGATTCTGGGGTAAAATATATTATGTTTCTGTTTGATGATTTTCTATGATTGATTTTATTATTTAAGGTGTCGATCTAGATGCTCATCTATATCGGTTTATTCATTCTAATGACCATGACAAACCATCATTATTGTTGTTTTATATGGCAGAGGCTGGTCAAGGACTTCATTAAGATCCTGAATCAAGTGAACTCTGAGAAAGTTCCTGATGGCCTGAAGCTCCCAGACTCTTTTAATCAGCTTGTTTCTGACATGAAAAACAATAAGTACAATTCGAAGGAGTTTGCTCTTATTTTGAAAGGAATGGTATGTTTTCCCCAAACTCCCTATATATATATATGTATGTGTATATATATATATATTTTTTTTTTTTTTTTTTGCATGAAT
>BKCP01008515.1:1639881-1651178 GCA_008636005.1 Striga asiatica
AAAAACCCAAGAATGGGTAATAATGTGTGAATAAGACCTTCTGAAATGGTTAAGAATATGCTTTCAGTAATTACCTGAATGAGCAGAACTTTTCATATGAACTATAATATTGCTTTTAAGAGATAACTGCATGTGCATGTGATGTTATATCTGGAAGATAAATCGACCCAGTCGTCTCTCTTTATGAAAATAGTATTGTTGTATGATTTGCAGCTATTCCCAAACCTCGAAAAAGTGGTTTTCCTGGACGATGATGTTGTAATCCAACAAGACTTGTCTCCTCTTTGGGAGATTGACCTTAACGGAAAAGTGAACGGAGCTGTTGAGACTTGCAGAGGTGATGACGAGTGGGTTATGTCCAAGAGATTCAGAAACTATTTCAACTTCTCTCACCCACTTATCTCAAAGAACTTGAATCCTGATGAATGCGCGTGGGCATATGGGATGAATATATTCGACTTACATGCATGGCGAAAGACAAATATTAGAGACACTTATCACTCTTGGCTCAAGGAGGTAAATAAAATATTTACCTAAAATAATTCTGCCACTTGTCTCATCTGTTGATATTGCTTTGCCAATTTTTGTTTCTCATAATTGCAAATTGACAACGTGTATTTATTGCAGAATCTGAAGTCAAACCTCACATTATGGAAGCTTGGGACTCTACCTCCAGCGTTAATAGCATTTAAGGGCCACGTTCACCCTATAGATCCCTCATGGCACATGCTTGGGTTGGGCTATCAGAATAAGACCAACATTGAAAACGTGAAGAAGGCAGCCGTCATTCACTACAACGGTCAATCCAAACCATGGTTGGAGATTGGTTTCGAGCATTTAAGGCCGTTCTGGACCAAGTACGTTAACTATTCAAGTGACTTTGTAAGGAATTGCCACATCCTGGAGTAGCATTTAGCCAACACATTCGCACCAATTAAACGATGAGATGAAGCGTAACAGGTTATTTGCTCAAAAAGTCTCTCCTTTTGGGAGGGAATATTTATCCAATTTTGATGATAATGTGAATATATGAGAGGATCTCAGATATGTTGCAATCCATGAAATGCAAAATATGGTTTGTGGGCCCGGTTTTGGAGGAAAGGAACTACATGGCTATGCTGGGCGTAATGTGGGATTCATTCTTTTCGTCTGTAAAGTAACATTTTTTCATCTTTTCAAATTTCAAGTTTTTTTTTTTTTTTTTTTTTTTTTTTCTTTTGATCTCGATCGGTGGTAGTCTCACTTATGGCTTGGTGCTTAAAAAGGAAACAAATCGTATAATCTGTTCTGAAGGGACATCATATCTGGTGCACGGGTAAGGACAGAGCTACGATGCGCAGGTCTACTGGCAAAAGAGTTCCCACTGGTCGACCCCATTGGCCGAATTGATTATTCTTTTCCCTTTTGTTAATTTTTTTTACCTTTTTTCACCATTTAAATTTTACTGCGATTTTTGGGTTATTTATGTTCGGTTATGGTGATTCAAGCGGGTAGATTTGATGGTTATTACAGGGACCTAATTTATAGAACAATATAAACTGTATGTCAGGGATTTATTCTTGTACGATCCGTACAAAAAAAATTCATTTGCAGAATATTATTATTCTTTCATCACTATGGTAATTTGGCATCATTTTGGGCTTTCCATTGTGCTTGTATTTCTGTTGCCTTAATTTATTCCAGCAAAAGTTGAGCTTTTGTTAACGTTTACAGTAATTGTTATAGTATGGATGATGGATATCCTTTGGCATCTTTCTTGTAGTAAAGATGTGTTGCAGGAATATTTGCCGTCCTGCAACTCCGATCAGGTGTAGATTATAGATTTCTTTTTACCAGAATGATTTGGCATCCTTCTTGTAGTAAAGGTCCTTTACCGGAATATTTTCCGGTAAGTGGGTAATTCTGTAGATTAGATTCCTATTTATGTGGATAATTTGGCAGACATGGCCAAAACCCGAGCCGGGTAATGGCACGGCCCGGCCCGCCGGGTAATGGCACTGCCCGGTCCGCCGGGTTGCCGGGATCGAAAACATTGACCCTGAACCGGCACGGACCTATACTCGTGCGGGGTCCGTGTCCGGGCCGGGTCGTGTCTGGGCCGGGTCCCTGCTTCTTTAAAAAACTATATAAAAAAAATGAAAAAAAATTAAAAAGAAGGGTCATCGACCCGGCCCGATCCTGACCCTCCGGGCCGAGTCATGAAATGAATGACCCTTACACGGCCTGTCTGAAATCCGGGCCGGTCCCAAACCCGTGGTCAACGGGTTTGTCCGTGTCGGGTCCGTGTCGGGTCAGGGCCGGGTTGGCGGACCGGGCGACCCTTTGGCCATGTCTAATTTGGCATGTCTTCAAGTAAAGATATATTGCCAGAATATTTTCCGGCCGGTTGGTGGTAAGGATTCCGTTGGCAATGGGGAATCCGAAATGGATCAGGAGTATATTAGAGGGTAGTTTNATATAAATAAAAAAAAAAAAAAATAACTGGACAAAAATAAAAAGAAAAAAAAATTGTGGACAAAAATAAAAAGTACGTATTCTCATAATACGTTTTTTTAATAATTTTTTTTAAAAAACGTATTATGGTAATACGTTTTAAAATTATATTTTTAATTTTTTTTAAAAAAATTAATAAATAAAACGTATTTTGATAATACATTTAATAAATAATTAAGAAAGTTTAATAAATAATTAAAAAATAAAATGTATTATCATAATACGTTTTATAAATAATTATTTATAAAATGTATTTTGGTAATACGTTTTATATTTTAAAATGAATGAAAAAAAATTAATATGTAGTATGTATTTTGTGTTTTGGGCTCGTCTGAACTCGGAATTGATTTCTTATACGAAGCTAACAAACCCCTCTATTCAATGATACTTGCACGACCAAATTATTCTTGAAATCATATTCTCCCAAAACTCTTGACCGATACATTAAACGTGTTTCGCGCGACTTTTCTTTTTGGGCCCGTTCGGACTCGTCCAAGCTCGAAATTGATTTCTGCTTCTTCCTATATGTCGTCAAGGAACCATTCTACACAACCATGATTGCCTGGTCTATTTTCGGGCTAAATCTATTTTTCACGGGCTAAATAATTAACAAGTCACCAATTATATAAATAGATGGTCCATAGAGGATATGTTAATAGATGATTTGTTAATTATTTAGCCCCGTGAGGAATAGATTTAACCCAAAAATTGACTGGGCAATCATGGTTGTGTAGGGGGGTTCATTGGCGACATATAGGAAGAAACGGAACTCAACTACGAGCTTGGACGAGTCCGAACGGGCCCAAAAAACTAAGTCGCACGAAATACGTTTAATGTGTAAGTCAAGAGATTTGAGAGAATATGATTTCAAGAATAATTTGGTCATGTATGAATCATTGAATAGAGGGGTTCGTTAGCTACATATAGGAAAAAACAGAACTCAACTCCGAGCTTAGACGAGTCCGAACGGGCGTTGTTGTCGTTCGCGGTCACGGCGTCTTCTACCTCCACCAATGTTGGCAGCGGGTTGATGCCTCGCTCTGTGTGACTGTGTACTCTGGGATGGGACGTAGTCCTCCTCGGATAGAACTTGACTGAACGACGCCCCTTGTGTGACCTCTTGGCCTCCAATAGTCAGAGAACTATAGGTACTCTCTCGGATGAGTGCACAAAAGATCAACATATTTGGATGTATAGGGGGTGGATCTTCTGTTGGAACATACGTAAAGTCCACTTGTCTGATAAAGTTCTCCGCCAGTTTGGGTGTCAGCAGTCCATCCCCCAAAATCCGATGATTAGTGGTGAGCAAGAATGAGAAACACACCACAGAGGTCGTGGAATGACTGGGAGGGTATTTGGTGATCGGGCCGCCTTTCATTCACAGCTTACTAAGGGCTGAGTCGATGAAAGAGAACAAAATGTCCTCCAAGATGCCCCTATAGATCACTTTCTACAGGCTGAGTAGGGTTACATTGATTGGTTTTATACACTAGGACTGTAAGACTTATCAGCGACTCTACCAAGTACACGGTGGTCCAACAGGACGACGACTATCAGACATTTGTCGAGCGGGAGAAGTGCGATGTAAGTGTTCATAATTTGTGGTTTTTTATTATTTCTTTTTTTCTTTTTTGGTGTTTCATACTAATTACTTTGAATTTTATTTTCAGACTCAAGCCCTGAAGGGGGTTTATAACTCGTTAGCGAATATTCAAGACATATTTTCTACACTCCCTCCACGGGCGCAGGCCGCATTCCAACAGTCCTACAACATTGTTTATAGTTATCTTACCAACAGTCCTACAACATTGCCTGTAGTTCTCTGACTGTTGGAGGCCAAGAGGTCACACAAGGGGCGTCGTTCAGTCATATTCTATCCGAGGAGGACTACGTCCCATCCCAGAGTACACAATCACACAGGGCGAGGCATCAACTGCCAACACTAGTAGAGGTAGAAGACGCCGTGACCGCAAACGACAACAATGCCCGTTCGGACTCGTCTAAGCTAGAAATTGAGTTCCGTTTCTTTCTATATGTCGCCAACGAACCCGTCTACACAACCATGATTGCCCGGTCAATTTCCGGGTTAAATCTATTCCTCACAGGGCTATATAATTAACAAATTACCTATTAACAAATTCTCTGTGTACCATCTATTTATATAATGAGTGATTTGTTAATTATTTAGCCCATGAGGAATAGATTGAACCCGAAAATTACCTATAGTTTTCTGACTGTTGGAGGCCAAGAGGTCACACTAGGAGCGTCGTTCAGTCAAGTTCTATCCGAGGAGGACTACGTCTCATCCCAGAAAACACAGTCACAGAGGGCGAGACATCAACCCCCTGCCAACATCGGTGGAGGTAGAAGACGTCGTGACCACGAACGACAACAACGCCCGTTCGAAAATGAGTTCTGTTTTTTCCTATACGTAGCTAACGAACCTCTCTATTCAATGATGCATGCATGACCAAATTATTCTTGAAATCATATTCTCCCAAAGCTCTTGACCTACACATTAAACGTATTTCGCGCGACTTTGCTTTTTGGGCCCGTTCGGACTCGTCCAAGCTCGAAATTGATTTGCGCTTCTTCATATATGTCGCCAACGAACCCATCTACACAACCATGATTTCCCGGTCAATTTTCGTGTTAAATCTATTCTTCACGGGGCTAAATAATTAACAAATCACCTATTAACAAATCCTCCGTGGACCATCTATTTATATAAGGGGTGATTTGTTACTTATTTATCCCGTGAGGAATAGATTTAGCCCGAAAATTGACCGGGCAATCATAGTTGTGCAGATGGGTTCGTTGGCGACATATAGGAAGAAGCGGTAATGAATTTCGAGCTTGAACGAGTCTGAACGGGCCCAAAAAGCAAAGTCGCGCGAAACACGTTTAATGTATCGGTAAAGAGCTTTGGGAGAATATGATTTCAAGAATAATTTGGCCATGCAAGCATCATTGGATAGAGGGGTCCGTTAGCTACGTATAGGAAAAAAACGACACTCAATTCCGAGTTCAGACGAGCTCAAACAAGCCCAAAATACAAAACACATGCTATATATTAATTTTTTTATTCATTAATTTTAAAATATAAAACGTATTATCAAAATATGTTTTTTTAAATAAAAACATATTTTCAAAATACGTGGTTTTGATTGTTGTCCACATGTTTTTAAATTTTTTAGATTTTGTCCACTTAATTTTTTTTATTTTTAAATAAATAAATAAATCGTAGATTGGACTCCTATTCCCATGAATAATTAAAGGGTCTATTTTACTTGTACCAAAAAAAAAAAAGGGTCTATTTTACTTTTGGCTTTTTATGGAGCAATTTTCACAAGATCTTCTGACACATCTCGATTTTCTGGCAAAATTGACTGTATCATAAAGTTATCGGGAACCAACATACACAGTGACTCCATACGATGGAACTTGAAGAGGACTAACTTTTGCAACAGCTATTAGTGATTTAGAAGCTCAACTTACATCAAGCAACTTTCCACAGAAGTATTAGAATATATATAAATAAAATAATTTTATTTTTTTAAAAAATACTACCTTTAGCCTTTAGGGGATGTATTCAATTAGAACTCACTTTTAATGATTTTGTTGATTTTGTTTTATGGAGACATTATAAGACTTTCAATATGAACTTCTTTGGACTTTTTAAGACTTTTATATAATTCTTAATATAATAATTAAATCTATATCTATATATATAAAGAGTAGCAACATAGCATTTAATTATATTATCAAACATTAAATTTTATTATCCCTCCAAAATTTTCAGCATTCAATTTCATTTTTAAGTTACAAAATAACTTGCTTGAATGCCATAAATTATGAGCATAAACCAATCAAGGGAGTTACAAAATTTTACTCAAATTTTAAGTCACACCCACTCATGAAAATGGCCGGATGTATTAGCATAAAGAAAATGGTTATAACGGACTCTTCCATAGCAATTACATGATCAAAATCAATTTTGACAATTATTTTCTTAATTCATATTTTTTTCATGAATTAAATTATTATTTTTTTATATTGTTATCTTTTTAAAATATTTTTCTATGTGCAAATGCACATAATAATTAAATTTATATATATATATATATATATATATATAAAAAGGAGCAACAAAGCATTTAATTTTATTACCATGCATTAAATTTTATACTCATGCATTAAATTTTATTCTCCCTCCAAAATTTTCAACATTCAATTTCATTTTTAAGTTACAAAATAACATGTTTGAATGCCATAAATTATGAACATAAACCAATCAATTTTAAGTCAAATTTTAAATCAATTTTAAACCAATCAAGAGAGTTACAAAATTGTACTCAAATTTTAAGTCACACCCACTCATGAAAATGGTAGGGTGTATTAGCATAAAGAAAATGGTTGTAATGACTCCCATAGCTATTACTTGATCAAAATCAATTTTGAGAATTGTTTTCTTAATTCATATTTTTTTTTCATGAATTAAATTATGATTTATTTTTGTTTTTTATATATATTTATCTTTTTAAAGTATTCGTCCATGTGCAAATACACAGGTTGACTACTAGTTTGTATAAAATGCTCATAAGAAATTATGTGCATAATAACTAATATCAATAAAATTAAATTACTAATTAAAAATTATAATTAAAATGTATTATGATATTACACACTATTTATTGAGTTAGAATGAACACAAGAAAATAGAATATTACTACTTTTTTTTTTTTATAAATGTCATTTTGGCTATATTAACAATTAACCAAATAAATGACATTTTGAATCTTTTGTACATATTTTTCCATTATTACCCATGTCTTTTCATATTCAATATTCATCTTTTTTCAAAACATCCATCTCTATCCTTAAACTAGGTTCTTGGCAAGACGTCTAGTGTTGAATTGAATCAGTGCATACCAAAAAATTTGTATGTAGTATTGTGTAATTGTGTAAGTTAGGTCTCAGCTATGCTTATTACTATTTCTATATGAAAAAGAATAAAGAAAAATCTTTGGAGACATTGAATCGTGGAAGCAATTTGGATATTGAGAAGATAAATGAGTATCAAACTAATGATACATATTACAGTTGGATTTTTTTCAAACGATAAAAAATCAGTTCCGTTTGAAAAAGAGTATGGACTAGTTATACTTATTACACACAGGCCGTGGATTAGTGTTCTAATCCAGTTAACACTCCAAAAATATGAACTACAACTTTTAAATCAATCAACAACTCAGGAATCAATCAATCAAAGATATAAAAATTAATCTTTTACCTTGAAATCCTATAGATAAAAAAATGTGAGAGTAACTGGTTGAAGAAAGAGAGAGAGGAGTCTTTATATAAAATCTCACAAATTTGGTGAGATTCTCACATGTATTTTTTCTTTATATTTTTGGTAAAAAAATCTCCAAGAATCCTTTACTTTAAAAAGTCTCATAAAATCTTCTTAACTTGAATATAACGGGTAACTTTTAAAAACTCTTGAAAAATTGTAATTGAATACATGTAACTTTTTGAGAATCTAAAAAAGTTTTAATTGAATACCTCTTAATTTCAAAAGTCTTAAAAAGTCTCTAACAGCCCTCCTTAGAATTTCCTCAACCTTATCCCAAAGCAGAATCCCACGCACAACTTCTTACCAACGACAGCCGAGTGAACACATCCTGCAAAAGCTTTTGCAGAGCAACCTTTGGCTTTCTTGCAACCTCACAAGCTCCAATAACAAGATTATACAACACGATCGAAACAAGAAAACCCGAAACTTCCATCTCCCATATGGAAAATGCTCCTTCCCCGTCATGTACTCACTCCTTCACCTACTCCCTGATATTTAGTCCGTAACAGTAGTGCAAAAGATATGTTAATTTTAAGCATATAATTAATAAAACAAAAATAAAGATAATAATATAAATATTTTAAAAAATTCATGAGTGAACCACAATAGNAATTCATGAGTTAACCACAAAGAGTCTGAGAATAAATAGAAAAAGACAATTATTTCTTTCGAAGACTGTTTTAACTTCTAAAAGATTTTAGCATAAATGAGACAAATAAATAATTACAAAATGATATTTTACAAATGGTATTTTTAATACAAAATATTTATATGCAGAATACAAGATTTTAGCAAAACAAAATTGTATCTTTATAAGAAAATAAAATAATTACAAGAAAAGGTATATCTTGATATAGAATTGGAAATATAAAATATAAAAATGGATATAAGCATATTAAGTGAAACTATCAGTTCAGAAGTTTATTACAAAACGTGGACAATCTTGGAAGAAAAATTAAAAATATTACTACCTCCTATAATTGTTAAATGTCATTTTGTCTTTATTAATTATTAACCAAATAAATGTCGTTTTGGATCTTTTGTACATATATTTCTATTATTACCCTCATTTAATTAATAAATACACTACGTCTTTTTATATTCATTCTTCATTTTTTTTCAAAACATCATTCTCTATCTTCTTTAAAGAGGGTTATTATTGAAAAAAAAAATATTCTTAATTACTGTGCAATTTCTTAAAACGGAGGGTTAATATTGACAAAAAAAATATTCTTAATTATTGTACAATTTCTTAAAACGATATTTATTATAAATAGGAGGAAGCAATAAAAATACAAAAATAAGTAACAATTACCTAAAAATTTAATGACTTATACATGACATGACACAAGGAGTGTGAATGGGGTGGAAATGACGCAGTATTGACTTATCTCCACCGCCTTTTCCCACAGCCCGAGCCTCTGACAATAAATCAAACACGCATATTTAAAACCTCCTTTTGCTCTTTTCTAAGGGCATCCGCACCAATCAACGAGTTCCAAGTGTACGCGTCTGGCGAATATCCCAAAACGTCCCTTCGAATTACTTGGACATTGAATTAGACAATTAATTAATTAGTCGGTATAAATTGGGGGTGTACCAACGGTCTTCTCTTCCTCACCAAAAAGCAAACACAAACCAAACCCTAGACATGGCAAAAACTGGGGATAAGCCCAAGCTGAAGAAGCAGCGTAATCCACGTCACCATTCCGAATCGGAATCGGAAGAACGTGACCATTCCGAATCGGAACCGGAATCGGAAGAGAAGCCTAAGCAGCCAATCAAGCAGCAGCCTAACCCAGTTGCTGAATCCGAATCCGATTCCGAGTCCGAATCGGAAGAGAAGATGAAGTCGAAGAAGCCTAACCCATCCGAATCGGAAGAGAAGTCGGAGAAGAAGCGAAAGCCGTTGCCGGCGGGTGAAGCCGAAAGTTCGAAGAAGAAAAAGAAGATTGAGCAAAAGTCAGCATTCCAGAGAAAATGGAGCCATGAGGACGAGATTGCCCTTCTGAAGGGGCTTTTAGAATTCCAAAAGGATGGGAAGAAATGTGAAGACATGGATGCCTTTCATGAGTTCATCAAAAATAAGCTCCAAATGACGGTGACCAAAACCCAGCTTCAGAGCAAGATCAGAACGCTCAAGAATAAGTACAACAATAACAACAAGGGAAAGGAAATCAAATTCAAGGAAGATGGTGGTGGAGGTAAAGAGTCCTATGATTTATCCAAACTGGTGTGGGGGAGTGAGTTGAAGCCGATGAGTAGAGAAAGTATGAATATTGTTTTGGTGGATGATAAGGAATGGAAGAAACTTTTGGTTGATGAGACAGAGGCCTACATCAC
Organism: Striga asiatica; assembly: GCA_008636005.1. Taxonomy (NCBI): domain Eukaryota; kingdom Viridiplantae; phylum Streptophyta; class Magnoliopsida; order Lamiales; family Orobanchaceae; genus Striga; species Striga asiatica. The sequence goes on from BKCP01008515.1 coordinate 1,650,074, forward strand.
GTATCAAAACGCCAAGGTTGCACGGGCAAACCATCTTCTTAGCCTCATCAAATCATCCACTTAGATGATTATTATTATTTGCTTATATTATATTTTGCTTTGTATTTTGCACTTTAATTCTAGTTCATCATATCTATCTATCTATCAAGTTTATTTAAATTTTGGTTTTTTGTGCTATTTCAGAATGGTGCTTTTACTGATGACTATTTGTGGTTCTATCCAGGTTACTTAAATAAAATGGCACTCAATAGGTTAGTACATAAGAATTTTAAGGTAATTCAATTTTCTGCAATTAGTTGCAGAGCACTTTAATGATGGATTTTATTATAGACAGTGCAGTTGGGGCATGAAGAAAGTATGGTTTCATGGTGATAGTATGCTTGTTTTTTGTTTATCTTCAAATGTTGTACAAGAAGGAAATAGCACAGCTGGTGACCACAAAATTTTCAGAACAGCTATTTCTCAACACAAAAATTTTATAAATATTTTGAAGCTAATATATAAATCAGTCTCCCATATAGTTTGGAGAAATACTAAGAAAAAACTCAGGGAAACAATCAAGTTTATTTCATGAACCAGCACCCAATGTGTTTATTTATTCATCATTCTTAAGAAATGTCTGACTATCACAAATAATCTATTAGCATTTAGTCTATCTTTATTAAAATAAAATGTATATAAAGATAAAATGTATATAAAGGTACAGTAAGTCATTCTGTATTCTGTTCGAATATTTTTGTACATCAAATATAACATAAGGGTAAAGTATTGTACTATTGTTACAACTCGAGCATGTTAGTGTGCTATTTTCGGATAAAACCTAAACATGGCTAGTCGAGCCCCTTTTGGTCTGGATCGTATAACACAAAAGTCATAAAATCAACCCTTTTTCAAGTTTTGCAGCATCAAAGCCCGAGTTTTGCCTTCAGGCTTGAGGCCCATCTCATGCATTTTCTTGTACAGTTTTCTAGCCAGATCAGCCCTTCCCTTCAAGCACATACCCTGAATAGCAGCATTATATAACGATCCATTTGGTTCAGCCTGCAATATGACCAAAGACAAGAAAAGCATTCAGAGAAAACTTCAAACTGGGAAAATTCAATCT
>BKCP01008515.1:1651243-1697485 GCA_008636005.1 Striga asiatica
AAAAAACTACCTTTAGGATTTCCTCAACCTTATCCCAAAGCGAACCCCACGCACAACTTCTTACCAACGACAGCCGAGTAAACACATCCGGCGAAAGCTTTTGCATAGCCATTTGTTCATAAACCTGCAGAGCAACCTTTGGCTTTCTCGCAACCTCACAAGCTCCAATAACAAGATTATACGACACGACCGAAACAAGAAAACCAGAAACTTCCATCTCCCATATTATCTCCACGGCCTTTTCCCACAGCCCCAGCCTCTGACAAGACATCAAACACGCATTATAAATATGTACATTTAAAACCTCCTTTTGCTCTTTTCTGATGCTTTCGAAAAGCCGAAGGGCATCCGCGTATCTGTTCGCCCTATTCAAAGCACCAATCAACGAGTGCCAAGTGTACGCGTCCGGCGAATATCCTAAAGATTTCATAAGATTATATATCTCGAATGCGAGCTTCACTCGGGATGCTTTCCCGAGCGAGTTGAGTAAGGCATTACATGTTATGAGGCTCGGCTTAAGTTTACTATCCATCATGTTTCGAAAAACGTTTAGTGCCAAATCCCATTTGCCTTCTCTAGTGCAAGCCCCAATAATAGCTTGCATGGCGTCCTCATGCGGGCCCAGCCCATTTTGAATCATCTCGCGATATGCATCGAGAGCTAGCTCGTTCTGACCACATCGGACGAATGTACAGATCAATATACGGTAAGTGACAGCTGTTCCTTTCGGCCCGTTTTCTTGCAAACTTCTCCATATTCTTTCAGCCCGGGCCCACTCATCTGTTTTCCCAAATATTGATATCAATGTATTGTAAACAACTGTATCGAGACATTTCTTGGTTTTCTTGTTCTGCTCGGCTTCCTCAAAAATCCTTAAAGCTGCATCACTATCGCGAAACCGAGCAACTGCTTTTAAGATCAAGCTGTAAGTGTGGCCAGTGGCAATATCTCTCGATTTCATAAAATCAAACACGTTCAGGGCATCGTCTAATCTTTCATTTCTCAGCAAACAGTAAAGAAGTGAATTACAAGCGTGTGAATTAGGTAGTAAATCGGAAAACACCATCGACCGGTACAATGTCAATGCACTTCGAATTTTATTCGACCTGCTGAGTTTTAAAATCCTGTTTGATAGTATCTGTTCATCTCTTTCCTCCAAATAGTACATCTCGTCCTCAAACGTGCAGACGGGATTTACGGATGTTTCTGAATGAAAATCCAAACGATTTTTGTACTCTGAATTTTGATCGGATAAATCACCCCAAGGAGGCAGTGTGCTCTGTGAGTAATTTTCACAAACACCTTCTGTTCCTTTTTGTACCGACACACTCTGCGCCTCACAAACCGATGCAAGCTCGAAACTTTTTATTCGTGAAGACTTATGATTTAAAATTTTCACTTCGAATCCAAAACTAAAGCGACTGACGGACTGTAAATGGGGTTTAAAGTCACGTTTTCTTGAACAGCAATAAGTTTGAGTTTGGCGGGTAGTTTTACATATAGAAATGTGAGAACCTATGTACATCACGTCCGACATTATCATATCCGAACTAAGTGCTGAAAGATGCAATTTTTATTGCCTTGCATTCTTTAGCACAAGCACACGAAACTTGAATTCCAGAGGCAGCCCAAGTGAAATATGTCGAAAAAAGCTATGAAAAAAATGAAGCTTTACCTCAAAAGGACAGTGACTTTGCACAAGAGACCAACTTTTGGAGGAGGGGTCGGCGTAATAATCCGGCAGGAATGAAGCCTACCCTACCACAGAGGGGAAGAGAGGAAAATGCAAGGTAAAGGGAAGCCAAAAAATCTTTATTTAATTAAAAATAAAAAAAGGAATTTCTGAGAAAAATATCCCCCAAACGACGTCGTCTGGCAGGTGAAATACTGTAAAATGATGAAAAAGAAGTTGGGAATTGATTTTGTTTGGAAACCTATTTGTTCATCCAGTAATGCATTAGCCATTTGTTTAGCCTTTATAAACATAGGTTGCCTTCTCTTTCTGTGAGTGAAGTGTTTTTATTTTTTATTTCTATTTTTATTTACTAAAATCATTTTAAAAACTCCATTTAAATTTGTATGCTATTTATAATATTTTTTATTAAAATGTTGTACATATAAGCCAAATAATCTGTCGAGCTCGGTTGATTAATAAAAAATAAGTTTTAGTCGAACTGGAACGAGACAAACCAAAATTTGTAATAATAATAATACACATCCAAGAAGCTTCACAAGACCAAAAACAACCAATCAAAAGCAGAAAATAGCAAAATATTTACTCCCATTGACAAAATATATCAACATCTACACATTTAACAACCATCCTTCATTTATTCGTGTTGGCTAGTGTTCGTTCGGCCTCTATGAATCTTTTGTGGAATGGAGGTATTTGTGAGGAATTTCTGCCTACTCGAGGAGTTCGTCAAGTTGACCCTATATCTCCCTATTTATTCGTGTTGTGCATGGAAAGATTAGCGCAAATTATTAGCAGTACGGTCGAGAACCGAAAGTGGCGACCTATATCTATTGGAAGAGGGGTTGTCACGATACCTTTTTTAATGTTTGCGGATGATTTGCTACTCTTCATGGAGGCCTCTGATGATCAGGTTAGTATCCTCAAGCAAGTCCTGAATATATTTTGTGGCTCTTCGGGTCTCAAAATAAGTTCAGAAAAAACGCAAGTGTTCTTCTCAAATATTGTGCATCACCAGGAACAAGCCAGACTTGCAGGCCTTTTAAATTTCACACTCACGGATAATTTGGGTAAGTACTTGGGCATGCCTATGATCCATGGGCGCGTAACAAAGCATACGTATGCACATATCCTGGAAAAAGTGGAGTCCAGACTATCCGGGTGGCGCATGAAATCGCTCTCTTTGGCGGGTCGAACGACTCTCACTCAGTCTGTTCTTAGCACGTTGCCTTTCTATGCGATGCAATCCGCCTTGCTTCCCTGTGGAATTACCGATGACCTAGAAAAAAGATGCCGGGCCTTTGTGTGGGGTGGAACCAAAGGAAAACGGAAGATTCACCTAGTCGCTTGGCAAGACGTGTGTCGACCAAAGCGACAGGGAGGGCTGGGCATTAAAAGCCTCCGTCATATGAATAATGCACTTCTGATGAAACTGGGATGGGGTCTTTTGACAAAACAAGATACATTATGGGTGAGGGTCCTTCTGGCAAAGTATGATATTAATCCCTCGACAAGCTCAGAGAGTCTTTCTCGTCGACAAAGCTCGCCTCTAATGCGAGCAATTAATAAAATTTGGCCTCATGTGATTCGAGGCGTGCGATGGATAATTGGGAATGGTGAAACGATTCGATTTTGGCTGGACCCATGGTTGGGGATGACAGGACCTTTGATTAATTTTACCACCACCTATCCACAAGAGAAGAATTTATCGAAGAAAATAGTGGAGTTTGTTGGTGAAAATGGTGACTGGGCATGGGACCTTTTTCAAAAGCACCTCCCATCTTCTGTCCTCCTCCGTCTCGCTGCAACTCTACCTCCGAGAGCAATGTCTGGAGATGACCGGATTATTTGGGGATGGTCCCACGATGGCAGTTTCTCGACACAAACTGCCTACGACTCACTCTCAAGCCCGGATAGACTCCCTGTTTCAAACCTTTGGAGGATAATATGGCGGACTATGGTACCTCAACGAGTACGTCAATTTTTGTGGCTCACTGCTAAAGAACGCCTTCTCACTAATAATGAGCGATATCGGCGACACATCTCCATCTCGGATGAATGTGGCTTTTGTGGCGTAAGTGAGACAGTACTTCATGTGCTCAGAGATTGCCCTTTCGTTCGGAGCCTTTGGGATCGATTACTCCCGGTCGCTCATATACATGATTTTTTTGAACAACCCCTTATATATTGGCTCTTCAAAAACTTAACTAAGCCACGCATGGGGAACATTCGGAATTGGAGTTGCCTTTTCTCTTGGGCGATTTGGAGATCGTGGAACTGGAGGAACGACCGAATTTTTAATCACAAAACAATGAGCTGCGAGGCCCGTCGATTGGAGGTTTTGAGCCGAATGGAAAATTATTTACGCACAACGGAAGCGTACGCTGTAGCTGGGGCCGATCTGAAGCAGACCATGCCTAGATTAATTCATTGGTCCCCACCTGACTCGGGATGGATAAAGATCAATACCGACGGGGCTTTCGACAACTCCACCGGTTTGAGCAGTGCAGGTGGTTTATTAAGAGACTCTTCAGGTGGGTGGATTTCGAGATTCATCATGAATATTGGATATTGCACTATTACGGGTGCTGAACTATGGGGGCTTTATCAGGGACTACATCTCGCTTGGGAGAAAGGATACCGCCAAGTTATAGCGGAGGTCGATAGTCTATGCGCCGTAAACATGATCCTTGGAACTGAAAATAATTTTGGGGCACACGAGTCAATCGTGAAGGCAATACGCGACGTGAGTCAAAGGGATTGGACCATTCAGATTCGGCATGTGCACAGAGAAGCCAACTTTGCGGCAGATCATATGGCTAGCTTGGCAGCAACTTTTCCGATCGGACTTGAGGTGGTGTCTACTCCGCCACCTGGGTTGGGTCGCTGGCTCGAGCACGATATCATCGGGGTGTGCTACCCTCGACAAGTCCCAGATTAACTATTAGGCCTTGGCCTCCTTCTTTGTACCAAAAAAAAGGAAAAAATGACACGTCAAAAAATATTAANAGAAAAACCAACCAAGAAGATTATATTTTGACACTCAATTCACACAGCCTGCGGAGAAGGTTTACTCTCTTGGAGGGAGATCACGGTTTCGAAAGCTCCCACAAGGGCTTTAACCTTACTTTTCCTACTCTCAACAAGCTTACTTGCAGTTTGTTCTATAACATTATTAAACAAACCTAGATGACCTTTCTTGCCCTGAACATCTTGGTGCTTTTTTAAGACAACCTTTTCAGATGAAACCTCCTCACGGCTCTTCCCATCACTAATAACATCAGTCTTGAACAATTTTCTCCTCAAATCACTACTTTTGCCTTCATCATCATCCCGAACGACTCTCGCCTTCCTAAACCTGAGTTTACTCGGGACATTACTATTATTATTCAACTGAGCATCCAAAATTTTCCCGTTTCTGAATTTCAGCTTCACGGGAGATCGAGTCTTGTATTCTTCAGACACAGAAGACTTTGACTTTTTCAGAGTCTTACTATGATTCTTCTTCACAATCTCAAGGGACTCATTTTTCTTGGAGATAAATTCATCTGCTTCTTCACCATTAGTGAACTCCCTCTTCTCCTCATGGTCTTCCGCAGGAGAGGACAAAAATGAAAAATTGTCATTTGGTGAGGACTCAGTTGCAGTATTCACATTTTTCGTGTCGATCACGTGCAGGATTTTCTCAGAGCCCTTCTTCTCATTATTACCAACTCTTCTCATCACACCATTTATGTCCTTCGAACGAGACACCGATTTTGCATTTCCAGATTTTCTTGAATTACTGTAAGTCCTCTTTATGACGGGAAGTTTCGAGTCTGCAGAAGGTTCCAATACTTTCTTTGCAGATTCTTTTCTGAAAGATATCATTTTTCTTCCCACGCTAGATTCGGTTTGCTTTATCATCCCCTTTTCACGTATAAGATCGAAATTTTCAGAAGAAGATAATGCCGGTTTAACCTTAACTAGGTCATCATCGTTTGCAGAAGGAAAACACACACTCTTGACGAATTCTGGAGGATCGAGGGAGGGACTTTTCTTGGTAAATAAAGATTTGGACTTTCTGAAAATGGGCTTACTTTTTGACGAGCCATTTTCATTTGGGGAAGAACCAGTTTTGGCACATGATGATTTTTTAGTTTTTGTGAAGGATGGCTGCTTTTTATCATGAGAGAGGAGGATTTTAGTATCCAGTAAAGGCTCGTTTTTTAAAACCTTCTTACCCGAGGATGATGTATTGTTGGGCTTCAAGGAATAGGATTTGGTGTTTTGAGTTGGGTTTAAATCAGATGAGTGGCTTTTGACAATTTTTTCTTTCTTTTTCTCGCCCGAAGGAACAATTATCTGCACAAAAGGCTCGTCCCGTAAAGATTTTGCAATCCTTTTTCTGAGGGGCTTTTTTGCCTTCTCTTCAGCCGAATGTTTGTTACCGAATTTACAGAAATCGTGACAAGATCCAGTGGATGCACGAAGGTAACGTGAGACAACTTCTCGTTTATCGAAAGCAGAATCCGATTTTGAGGGGGAATTTGCCGGTGAGCTGCAAGAATCGCTCTTGCTCGTGTTTATGGAGTTCCCTCCTTTGTCGGGAGTTACAAGTGAATCCTCACTTTCATCAGCCATAAAAGTCGAAACTTGAAAGTCAAAATGAAAGAAAAAAAATAATAATCAATTCCTGCAAAAAACAAAAGATGCGTATAAACTTATACCAAAAAAATAAACTTGAACTGCAATATGAGAAAAAGAAAAAGGTAACATGTTGCTATGAACACAACTACACAAGTTACAAGTTTATAATTTCTCCACAAATAAACTCAGTCCATATTGAAAGCAAGATGACACCAACTGCAATATTCATTTCTCTTTTTCAAATATAATTACATCAGACTCATATACCATTTCCAAACAAAACAAATTTAATGAACAATACAAATGGAACTATATGAAAGATGATTAAGCAATCTATCATATTATATAAGAGGATGATTTTTTTTTTCTTTTTTTTTCATAGAATATTTCTTCGAACAATGAAGAAGTGGTTCGCCGCAATAACACCAAAACACGGATTTATTTTCTCTCTTTCAAAATAATGAGGATGTTTATATGTTAAACCATCTCCTACAAGCGAAGATGAACTCCAATCTGGATTTAAAAACAGAAAAACAGGAAAAAACTACACACCAATTAAGGAGCAATATACAAAAACCNAAAACCAATAACAAATTCTCCTCGAAATATTTGTTAAAAGATGGAAAAACAACCTATTCACATAACACAATCAATCAACAATCACAAAACATCCTCGCCTTTTTTTATTCTAAAAATGCACAAAAAAAAAAAATAATAATAATCCAATCTTTATATGCCACAACAAAAATTAAAATTCACAAGGAGATTAAGGTAAAACCCAAAAACCCGCGTACCTTTATCAAATTCCTTCCTTTCTGAAGCACCCCCTTTTTTTTTCTTCTTCTCTACTGTTTTATCGGAAAGCGAAAGCAAAAGTGCCGTTAGAACAGAAATAAAATTCGAATGACAAATAATCAAGAAACAAAGAAAAAAAAAAGTTAACAAGATAAAGTCGCCACCTTTTGAATCAATTAAATTCTTTATTCAGCAACCCATTTGTTGATATGATTTTTAAATTCGTAAGCTTAAGAAATAGAAGAGAGATCGTGCAAGCAACGCCTTTAGAGAGAGGTTTTGTGTGCGCGTATGTGAGACAGAGAGAGAATGAGCTCTCATATGGACGGCGCCATTTTTCCTTTCCTCTGGTTATTTTGTTCTAGTTTCCTTCGCATAAATAAATAGGGTAAACAGTTCAAATATATAATATTCAAATTTATTTTTGCAAATAAAGTGGTCAATATTGAAAACAAAATAGAATTTCTAGATTTCTCACTATAAAAGCGTGATGTGGGAGGGATTATGAAAATCTTTAACTAATATTAAAACCTTCTCTTATAGAATTATTGAAACAATTTTTGGGTGATGAAATTCATAAACCCAATCTTCTTCGCACAAGCTAAAATTCCACCAATTAATGTGATAAAAAATTAATATAATATAAAGACGACTTGTAATTGAAATATTACAAGATCCTGACACATGGATGGTGGGCACATATTAACATGCTCGTATAAAATTTGTATATATGAATTTTAATAATTTTTTAAACATTATAAGTTAGCTTATATCTTATTCCATTCATTTATAAATTATAAATAATTTTAATTATTTTTTATTTTATATAATTGGTTTTCTTATAGAAGGTTCGAACTTATGTCATATGCTTGATTTTTCGTTTCAACTACTTTATCAATTAGTTTTGACAACCAATTTGATTATATAGTTAATTTTTTAATTATGAGCTATTAGTTCAAAATTAACAATTGAAGTTTCTAAGTAAAATATCCACGTTATAAAAATTTGTGGAATTTCACAAATTTGTGTTGATAAATTAAAATATTAGTTTGAGAACAGTTCATTCAATGGGTATCTGGTCTGCACGACCCATAAGTTTTGACAATATTCACTATTTGTTGAGGTTGGGTGAAAAATGTTTTAAAATCTAAGAGCATCTCCACTGATAAACATGAATTGCAATATATGTGGCAATTAAATAGACGATTTTCTATTCACGTAGAAGAAATAGATGTTCAAACACATAAAATGTCTCTAGTGGTTTAGAGTATGTTTGTTTATAAAAATTTTTAGTTTTGTTTGGATTTTTTGATTTGATTTGGTTAATTTTGAAAAATATGATATAGTTAGTTTTCAGTGGGTATATTAAAATAATATTTAAAATAAAATAATTAAAATTGATTTGATGTAAAAGTAGGAGAGGTAGATTTGAAGTGATGATAGTTAAAATAATGTGAGTGGATGAATAGTGAATTAAAGTTAATGTGGTGTGTATGAATGATTGATTGATATTATTTAATTATATTGATAATTTTGATAATAGTGGGGTTGAGTTAAAGTTGAATTAAAAAAAATGGTTGGATTAAAATGTTGGAAATTTTTTGAAAAATTCCATAAACAAACATGCTCTTATTTATTCAATTTAGATATATATCTCATCATGTCTAACAAGACTTCTACATGTAGAAGTAGTTCTGGATTTTATTCCTTCTCTCTTGTTATGTCATTAAGAATATAATCTGAACATTCACGATTGAAGATATGTTTTATTAAACTTCTTCTATATTTCTAGAATTAACAATTCATTGAAGATGCTCTAATAAGTCTAAATATTAGAAACTGGTTAATAATATTTCAAACCGTTGACAAATCATTTTAATAATAACTTGATTCCTTTCCTTGGTCCATTGCACGGTTTTGGTTCAAACCACTAAAATAATTGCCTTTGGGATGCTATTATCTACTGAACTTAATTAACTAAGATTAAATTTGGGATTTAATAATTTAAAATATTTGATTCCCACAAATTCTATGAAAATCTAACTTGATATATATATTTGAATTCAAACAATTTTGATACTACAATCTTTATTTTGCAATATTGATTTTTTTCTTAAACTTAAATTTGAATTGACAAAGATGGTAAAGTACGATCTCCATTGAATAATGTTGCGTCAATATTATAAATCCACTGTCCGTGAAATTATGTGATTAAATTTACTGGTAACCTTTATTTTTAATAGAGAACCCTATAAAAAAACAAGTTGATTGTTTGATACGATATACATCATTCCATAATTGTAAAATTTATCTTTGTGGGCATTAATATATTGTTCTACTAACTAATATTTAGTTATCTTGTATGATTTTTCCAATAAATTACAAATTTTAAGTACTAATTAAGATAAATTATCATAGTAGATAACAAGTTTGTGGTGGTTGTACCAATGAATTGTACCTTACCAATGTATCAATTATGAGTTATATAACCAAACCATGATTGAAAAATTGATAATCACTTTTCATTGACACATAATTTCTTATGTTCATCATGACAAGTGTGGAAGAAAGAGCTAGAAGCTTAGGATTCTATTATTCCATTCACCACAAATTGTTACCCCAAAATCTTAAAAGTCCTTGTGCAAAGTTGAAGCATTTTATTTTATTATTGCTCGTGTCATCATGTCATATGATTACACAATAAGAATGACCACAAACTCATAATGTTAGAAAATGGCAAGCTTTGATTGGGGCACAAAATAGGAACACCACCCCTCTTTACTCACTTTATTTCTCTCACACTTTAAGGGAGAAGCTAGAAATATTAGTCCCATCAAATTGACACCTGTATACTTTTTTTTTTTTTTTTTTGGTACNCACCTTTATACTTTTTGTTCAATATTACTAATTAATTCAAACACTCTTCTAAGTAAGCATATTAAGATATATCCATGGATAATGTGCTAAGATTTTGAGATCTTTGAACACCATAATATGTATGGTATGTTAATCTCGTGTCACATCACTTGGTGAACATATAAACACGATACGAAATTGAGTTATTTTTCCTTAATTTTTGATATTGTGACAAAGATTACAAATTATAGGACTAAACATATTTGTTATTCAATCAGCCTAATAAAAAATGTATGCAATTTTCTCCACAAATTTAGTCTTTAGCAAGTTGGTAGACGAGATTTATCAAGTGCCTACCTACCTTGACATCCCACCCAAAGAAAAAGAAGAATTAATTATCAATAGGAATAGCAGTGTCGGGCCGGCCCGGGCTGGCTCGCATTTCTCCGGCCCGCCCGCGGATTTTTTGGTATTATGCACTCTTATATACTTTTTGGTTTATTTATCTTTATATTTACTAGTATATTAATAAACTAGTAAGGTTTCATGTGTAATGATGTTAAATATTTGTCATTCAATTTTTATTTTTATTTTTTTTAGAGACTTAATTCACATAAAATATTGTTTGATTCGTTAATATTTTTATTATGTAAAAAAGTGTTTCATGTACATTCACAAATCTTAATATCATTGTCAAATTTTAAAAAATATAAAATAAATAAATATGGAAGAAGAAGAATAAGAAGAAAAAAAAAGACGATAAAGACAAAATCCAACAAAATAAGAAAACGAGTTGGACTGCGGGCCAGCCCGCCCCAACAAAATAAAAAAACGAGCTGGACCGCGGGCCAGCCCGCCCCAACAAAATAATATAGGTGTGGCCCACAAAATGGATAATGTTATTGTTGAGAATTTTACTCCACACACGACTCTATGAGTTTTTTATTGTGTATATACGAAAGATAAATCTTATTAGCAAATGTACAATATCTAATGTTTTTATTTCAATATTAATTACCACAAAAGTTAAAGCATCAGTTTGCTTTTTTTTTAGGGCAAAAACCAAAAATAAAATCCCAAACCCCCGACGGAGCACCCCAAAATTCCACCACCGCAAAAAATGGCCGTAGCTTACAATTTCGATCAACCCATCACCGGCGATTCTGCCGCCGGAGGAAACGACCCCAGCTATGTGCCGGACTCAGTCAAATCGTTCGTAGTTCACATGTACCGCTTGGTAGGGATGATTATTTGAGAAAACGAGCAAATCGGACCTCGAACTAGCGACGATCACAGATCGAGCGAGAGACCATCGTTTGTGGCTCATTAACCCGCGGTGGAGCAACACCTGACGGTCGAACCTCGGATCTGGTCGCTGACGGGAGACGACCATGGGCGGAGAGGAAGACAAGCGGGCTGGTGGATTTCGGTCGAGGGCGGCCAAGCCACGTGTGACAACCCGACGCCTGGATATGGTGTTGTGGCCAAATCGGACAACTCTTTGATGTATATAACGTATGTCCGTATATGTTATGTATATATTTCGTATATAATGACTATATTGGTTTTTTTTTTTTCTGTATATCTTATGTATGTTTTCTGTGTATATATAATGACTATATATTCAGTATATTTTCTGTATATAATGCGTTTATAATTTTCTTGTATCTTTGTATGTATTATGTATATAATGACTATATATTAAATATATATTATGTACATGATGCGTTTTGGTTCTCCTTTATCCGGTGAGATTAGGGCTCGATTTTCCCAATCAAGAGGCGAACCGTCGTCGCTGCTGGGGCCGAACCCCGTGAAAAGAAATGGAGAAAAAATCGGGGAGGAAGAAAAAAATTAAAGAGAGAGGAAAGAGAAAAAGAAACGGGGGAAGAAATAGGGGAAGAAGAAAAAATATTAAAGAGAGAGGAAAGAGAAAAAAATTGTTCCGTGTTTAAAGAGAGAAAAAAGAAAGAAACCAACGTGTCGTGTTTAAAGGGAGAGGAAAGAGAAAAAAACGTGACTTGTTTACATAAACTAGTTTCGTACTTGTGCAAATTAAATTTTAATGTAGTAGATTTATAATTATTTAACAATCTGACACGTATGTATGTAAATTGGCCGTTATTGTTCAATTAGCATCACTAATTTTTCCCATTTTATAGCCATCATAACTTGCGGGCTGTGACTAAAATTGTTGATGCATCTTTTTTGTGTATGTCCATGAAAAGTAGAGAAATTTAGGGCAACAAATGTTCCGTACGTAAAGGATTGCTCTTGCTTTTGAAGAGTTTGGAAACTCTTTTTATCACTTTAGACAATTATATATTTTTAAATTAACATGCATAATTTCACATAAAGATATAATTTTTCTGTATAAGTAGCAGTGTCAAACGGGCCGGTCCGGCCCGGCCCGCTCCGGCCCGCACTGGCCCGCGGTTCAAACGGGGCGGGCCAAAATGGCCCGCATTTCTACGGGCTGGGAAATCCATGGCCCGTGGCCCGCCCGCATTAGCCCGCGGGCCAAATCGGCCCGCCCGCGGGTTTTTTGGTGTTATGCATTCTTATATACTTTTTGGTTTATTTATCCTTATATTTACTTGTATATTAATAAACTAGTAAGGCTTCATGTGTAATGATGTTAAATATTTGTCATCTATTGTACCAAAAAAAATATATTTGTCATCCAGTTTTTATTTTTATTTTTTTATGAATAGTTATAGGGTATTGACGCGGATGAGAGACTTAATTCACATAAAATATTATTTGATTAATTAATATTTTTATTATGTATAAAAGTGTTTCATGTGCATTCACAAATCTTAATATAAAATAAATAAATATGGAAAAAGAAGAAGAAAAAAAAAAGACGATAAAGACAAAATCCAACAAAATGTACATGGAATAAGAAATATTAAATTTATATAATATAAAATAAAAAAAAATAAAAAAAAAACGGGCTGGACCGCGGGCCAGCCCGCCCCGGCCCGCTTTAGACCGCGGGCCGAACGGGGCGGGCCAAATAGGCCCGCGATTGAACGGGCTGGCCAAGCAAAGGCCCAAGCCCGTCCATTTAGGCGGACGGACGGGCCAGCCCGCGGGCCATGGCCCGTTTTGACAGTGCTACCTATAGTTATCTATAAGAACCATTGCTGTAATTTGGGCGGCAATTGACTCGGAGGGCTGGAGTCAACACTTCATTAGAGCTTGAGTTTGACCAAGCTTAAGTTGAGTTTGAGTGCTTCAAAAGCTTGAGCCTAACACTGTGTTTTGTAAGTATCTTAAAATAGCTTATACTTTATTTAATTAGTTTATTAGCTTTCTATGTACAACTAACATCTATATCTATATTATATATAAAAATGTTTGATTATTTTTAAAATAGTAACTGTTTCCTGCCAAAAAAACTTTACTATTTAGAAAAATTAATAATTCAATTTTTGGTATGAAATGAATTTTTTATATGAAATGGTTGAGTTATATTGGTATAGATTTTTTTTCTTTTTGTATGCGTCAGTTTTGATCCTTTTGATACGAAATGGTTTAGTTTTGGTCCTTTTTTCTTGATATTTTTAAAGACAAGATCTTAACCAATAATGAATATTCATTTTTCCTTTTTAATTTAGTGTGATTATCCTTTACCAAAATAAATTTTTCATAGTTATCTTATGATTTGATGGCAAAGCTTTCTTCAATATTTATGGTTTGACGGAAAATGTTTTCTCATAAAAAAAATTTAAATATAAAATTAATGTAATTAAAAGGTTAATTAATACAAAATAGTTCTTTTTAATAAATAAAATAAAACATGTTAGTAATTGAATCTAACACAACTTTTTTAATAAAAACTAAATCTCATTAACAGTTATATAAAAAACTAAAATTTAATATAACAATAACTTAATTGAAAATAGTTGTATTCTAATGTATATAATTTAATAATCACGTCCAAAATTAAAATATAAAGTAAAATCCTGCCCAAAATTTTGTTTTTAATATAAGTGGTAATTTTTTTGATAATTTTCATTTTATCCCGCACTTGACACATTTTTTGAATTTAAAAAAAAAAAGTCAATCTTAATGGAATGTTTTAAAAATTTTGAAAACTACGCACTTGACACATTTTTTGAATTTAAAAAAAAAAAGTTAATCTTAATGGAATGTTTTAAAAATTTTGAAAACTATATCCTACGAAATTTGAAAATTCCGGAAAAACAGTAACATTCCTAAAATTATGCAGAATCTGGCTTAAAAAACATGCATATCGTTTCTTCCATTACTTAATGTATAATTCCCCTTATATATTATTCCAGAATGCATTGAGCTTAGGTGACAGACTCGCACATTTCATAATCCTATGTGGCAAAAAATCATGCATTGTAGTTGGGCCTAGATATAAATTAATATTTTTATACAAAAATAATTAGTCTTGGATTGCTTTTAATATCTATATTATTCACATTAAATTTGTGATTGATCTCTTACTTCTTTTATTTTACAATTTGTATATATATATATAGATTATTTACAAGAAACTATTTTATATTTCTTTTTCCTACATTACCATATATTACACTTCGTTTTCTTATTTAATTCATGCATAAGTTATTAACGGGTGTTATATTAAATGCAAAATAAATTAATTACTCTGTTTAATTTTCACAAAAATGAATATATCATAAATAAAATAAATATTTGTCTTAAAAATATTTTTAAAATTTGAAATAATATTAAAAATTCTCTTACTTTCTGATTACTTATTTATAGCTTTATTTCAAAATAATATTTTTATTTCTTTTTCATTCTTTGTTGCACAACTAAAGTTTTATTTAAACACACGTGTAGTTCACAGGTGTTAGTAATACGTTAATCCTAAAGTCACGACTGATTCCCCAAATGGTTTCTTATACCATGATGATTAACAAGATCCAAGG
The DNA here is from genome assembly GCA_008636005.1 of Striga asiatica. Taxonomy (NCBI): domain Eukaryota; kingdom Viridiplantae; phylum Streptophyta; class Magnoliopsida; order Lamiales; family Orobanchaceae; genus Striga; species Striga asiatica. The sequence continues at coordinate 1,666,148 of BKCP01008515.1, forward strand.
TTTCTTTATCACATGTTAGCATGTTTTTAAAGAAGTTGGTATTCAGTCTCAGCCAGTTGTATGTAGATTACTGTGTCACAAATCAAAAGAGCTTGAAACTATTAGTTTGTTGGGAGGATTGTATGCTTACAAGGTAAAAAATGTTGTCCACAAGAAGGTTTTTAATAATATATAATATTATTTTTTATTCTATTTATTCAATTTTACTTATTCACGAACATAATAATAAGGTTGAGTAAATAGTCTTAAAACGATCCACCCTGTGCATCGCACAGGTTTTGCACTAGTTAGTTTGGTAGGACGAATATTTTTAAAAAGTTTGAGCATATTTCATAAGCTTCTTTGAGTAGTTTTTCAAATAAGTCCGTTGAAATTTTATTTCAGCTGGTTTATCAACTAATCTTACTAAACACTTTTATCATATCAATTAGCTTTTCAGCTATAAAGTATAAACTCGAAATTCACTTAGAAACTATGAACTAATTTATCTGCTATCGACTAACTTATCTGTTAGGTTATTAAACATAGCATAAATTTCTTAAATGTAAGTGTTAGATATGTAAAAATGGGAGACCAGTCTGCCACTTAGGCTCAGCGCATTCAGAAATTATATAAGGAGATACGCCAAAATGGAAGACACGTTGATTAATGAAAATTCTATTTCTAAATTCCACCTACCTTTGCCTATACTACTATAAATTGTGATCAGATCTTCTGTAAATTGTGATTAGATCTTCCATGATCCATGACCAATTTGATTTGATAGTTGAATACTAAAAACTACATTATATTCAATATCAAGAAGTTGCTGACATTTTAAATACATGTCTGACTATTAATTTAGTATGCTACTTGATAGTTGATAGTATTAGACCATCCTGTGATTTATATCAGTCAATAAAAACTTACAATATATAGCTGTATGTCCCATTTATTTAGCACAATTAAGGAAGCAGACAATTAACGTCGGTCCACAAAAACGAAGAACGAGAAGTTCATTCAACTTTTCATTTTTTTTTTTCAGTTGACAAATAAATTAAAATAGTAATGCTTCTCATCCTATTCTGAAAAAAAAGGATTTTTCCAAGGATTTTTTTTTTTGGCAATGACCAATACTAGCTTGATTCAATTTCAAACTAAACATAATACTCAGATTGAGATGCACAATTTTATTAATATGTAATTAACATTGTGATTGCAATAAATTAAATTGTAGTCAAAGTAGTTCTTTCAATTACCTTTTTACCACTGCGTAGCTTCATCGTAATGTGAAATCCCACTCAACAACAAATTTTATGGCACCTTAATTCCAAGCATCACAAATTTTAATTTACTTTTTCATAAGTTTCACATCTTTTGACATATTTTTTAATATTAGTATACTTTTATATATTAAACTGATATAATATATACCGCTTGAGTTTTTGAATGTGATATATTAATATTGAGTAATGCTATAGGTACATAACAATAACAATGTACATAGAGGTGTACATAACACTCACATTATGTGGGACTTACCAAAAATAAAAAATCAAGTGGTCCCCACTCCATGTGAGTGTTATGTACACTTCTATGTACATTTATTATGTACTTGTAGCATTTTCCATTAATATTTGTATTTATTCATGTTGCTTATTTTCAGGAAAACAGAAATTGACTTTCAAGGAAGAAAATATGAAGTAATTTGTTCAAACATGATGCTTTATAGATTACTTACAATGCATTGAGTCTAATTTTACCTATGTGGCATATAAATAGACTTAAGTCCTAAATGACATAGACAAACCCAAGTAAAAAAACTCAAAAGTTATTCAATGCAAAAATAAAATACTAGGTCTAGCATATATGCCAACCAATAAAAATGCTTTAATATGTTTCCTTTATTAAAAAAAAAAATTAGGAATAAATGATGAGTGTTTGAGTTTGTACTTGGGTCCAAAATAGACCCAATTGTGGACTTGGTCGCTTTTTTTTAGAGCATCCACAATGCTTTGGGTTCAACCACAAAAAATTGGATGCCACCTAAGAAATAGATCTAGTCTAAAAAATGTATTATCCAATGCAAACAAAAGTAGACTGACTCTTGCTGACGTAGCAGCCAGAAAAAAAGAGACCCGGTCTACCCTTAGGTCTATTTTAGACCCAAGTACAGACCTAGTCTCTTTGCATTTGACCACTCCAAGACTTGAATTTATTTACATGCCACATAAGCAAGACTAGACCAAATGCATTGTGGATGCTTATTGCCACATAAGTTAGACCATGTTCACTTTTAATTGCATTGGAAGAAATTTTTTTATAAACTAGATTTATTTCCTATGTGGCATATGATATTTTATTAAGAGATCCATACAATATGATATTTTATAGACTTGGGTCCAATGCATTGTGGGTGCTAGATCGAGAATTTTCAAAGTAGGGCGTAACTCCAAAATGTATCAAAATAATCCTATCTGAATCATCATATTATTGGAAAATGCTACAATCCCGTTACGAAACCATTCCGTTGGAATTTGTAACCGTTAGATCATCAAGTAACCGTCAATGATAGTTGATCTAACGGTTACAAATCCAACGGAATGGCACCGTAACGGGATTGTAGCCTTACCCGATATTATTATTAGGATATTTATTGACAGATGGTGCTGTGTTAGTGTTTCATTTCGTCTTTTGTATTATCCAATTTATTGATCATATATAAATATGATAGCATGTCGAAATTTGATTATTATTTTTTTCATCCATGGTTTATTCTATATCTTTTTTCTATAGTTATAGTATCTAATCGTATTGTATGGAATCCGTACTTCATGTCATGTTGCAAACCTACTATTAATAATTCGTAACAAGGAAAAGAAGACAATAAAATAATAGTAACAATATATATATATATATATATATGGGTGAGGAAAACTAAAGCGAAATTTAAAAACCGAGACAAACTGATGTATTCGTGTCATGTAAACCTACCTTTTTTTTTTGGTGACTTGCGGTTAACGAGTCGAAAATTTCGGTGAAGTTTCAGTTTTATCTTTTCTCCATTTCGGTGCAAGTTAGTTTGAACTTTTAATAATTTTTGGTTTTCAGTTTTTTTCGATTCGGCACGATTTGCACCAAATCGCACGATGGTCACTCCGAAATCTATACTTATATAAAAAGCTATCTCATTTACTAGAATTAGTAGGAAAAAAAAGTCAACTCATAATTAATTGCACACCATATTTAGAAAGTTTTAGATATTTCAAATCATAAAATAGGGTAACATTAAATGCCCCTAAATTATGAATTTTGTTGAATTCATTTTTGAAAATTTTGACAAATATTGAAGTGAATATGAAACTCAAAATCTCTTCTCATTTTATTTTTAATAAAATCTGCATCCAAATTTACGTGTGATTTTGAAGTGAAAATTTGAAATTCAAAATCTCTTCTCATTTTAGTTACAAGAAAATTAGGCTGCATTCAACACTTGGACCAATTTAAAAAATATTCCTTAAATGAAAGAATTTATAGATAATTGTTATCTCTACTCAATCACATGATTATTTTCAATATAAAAAGAGACAAATTACAAATTAGTGAATCATATATTACCTAATTCAATATCTTAACATTAAAGAATAAATTCATAGTATTATGTAAATCCGTATCTCATATTATATATCATTAAGAATATATTATAGTTATATTATCAAATCATAAAAAGATATTAAATCCATATTGTAAATAAAATAATTCATATAATTTTATAACAATTCTACTAAAATTAAATTCTTATTAGTATAAATATTTTAGTGAGATAATATATGAATTATTTTACAAGCTAGCCTTAACATGCTCATATTTAATGTTCTTGCTAATAAACAATGCTGGTTAAAAACTATGGAAAAAAACTTATAATATCCCTATTGTTTTTTAGATTTAACGCTGATTAAAAGAGATAGAAAATAGATAATAACCCTATTATTTTTTAGACTTAAACGGACAAGGTTGTGAAAAGAACTCATTTAATATTTTTGTCCCGTGCATCGCACGGGGTATATACTAGTTTATATATATAAAGAGAATAGCTATTTACTAAAAATAGTAGCAAAAAAATATATAAACATTTAATGCATACCTTCTCTGGAAAGTTTTTAAATATATGCATTAATTGCTTTCATATACACATTTTCAAATCAGATATGATCAGAAAGATTATTTTCTTAAATAATTTTATTCATATTTTATTGATATCCATTATAATAAACTACAATTTGATTTTCCGTGATTCATATTGATAATATTTTGGTCAGTATAAACATGAAAACATATTTTAAGTCTTAACCATATTATTATTTTATTTTTCACCAATATTGACTTTCATTCTAAAATATTTATAAACAACCGTAACATGTTAAGTAATTTTCTCCTTCCAACTAATTATGCGAAACCACGTTGGTAAATTATTATTTGCCGGTAATATTTTTTCACTTTTAATTAATTATATAAAAAATAAGTAATGTTTTAAATTAAAAATAATTTACTATTTAAGTGATAATGATCAGTTACATTATATGATTTTACTAATCACCAGATAATGAACTTACAATATATTAACTATTCTTTAAATTCTCAATATGCTATTTATTTGTATATTATTGTCAATCATGATAATTTTTTTTATTATTATTTTTTATATTGGTTTCTTTCCATAATGAATTTATTGTAAAATATATTTCCATTGTATATAACTAAACTATAAAGCGGTAGAATGCAAATTAGAAAAACCTCTTGATTATATAAGGAATTTATTTTTCGGTAATCGCTAAATCAATTTTTTTATGAGAAAATTAAATTCTAAAAAACATGTGTGTATATTTTGTAAACATTTATACAAAATATTCATTTTAAATTTATTTACATAAATTTAAATTAATTACATTAATAAGTAATATTACGTACGTTAAATATTTTAATTGCATAAATTAAGAAGAAGTAGACTACTTCTATAAATCTTATAAATAATAATAAAAATGAAATTATATGAAATAATATTTATAATAATATAATAATTGATTATTATATGGTGAACAAAAATAAGTAATACTGTTTTTTTTTTCTTATATCAATGAATAAATGCATATTCTAAAACCAAATTTATATTGGTTCAACGTGTTAACGGAAAAATATATTAATTAACATGTTCTAGCTAAAATAAAATTACTGATTAAAAGATATGGACAATGAATGATTGGACCCTATGATTTTTGTGCGGACAAGTCTTATTAAAATAACTCATTTAATATATGTCCCGTGAAACGTACGAGCTATGTACTAAACAATAAATCAATTATATTTAAAAAACAAAAAAAGACCATCACATCTAGGATAGAAGTGTCATTTTCGACATTCATACCAAAAGGTAGCATTTTTCTTTCTCTCAACTGAAAACGACTGCAAGCCACCTTGTCTACCAAGTTCCTATCTTTCCATCTCCCAATACACAAACAGATATTATATACATATATACATACACATATATACACACATATGCGTATGCTTTCTGCGTGTATATAAATGCGAAAGGCGCACACCGACCTCAAACCACCTCTCCATTTTTCTCCTTTCTTAAAAAAAAAAAAAACTCTAAATTCACAAATTCACCGAGTTTTCTAGCTCATCACAAACAATAAACGACTTGAAAAAATTCGAAGGAAAGCAAAAAAATGGTGGATCACCTGCCCCAAACCGTGTGCTGTATGTGCGGAGACGTCGGCTTTCCAGACAAGCTCTTCCGCTGCTCCAACTGCCGCACCCGCTTTCAGCACTTGTACCTCAGTTCTTCTCTTTCTCTTTTAGACATTTTCGCAAACACTTACTGTGCACTCTGTGTAAGCCGATTTTCTCATAAAATCAAAATCAATCGATCAATCGTGATTGTTGGTTCCGATTTTGTTGCAGGTATTGCAGCAATTCTTACAGCGAACGATCGGAGCCGATCGGAATCTGCGACTGGTGCCAATGTGAGGGGAAAAGCTCATCGTCGTCCGGCAAAAACAGCAGCAGCAAATCAGGGCATGCAAACGCCGGCGGGAATATCAGGCAGCAGCAGCGGCGGGAGGAGGGCGGCTCGTCGGCGGAGAAGGCCGCCGGGAAGCTGCCGTCGCCGCGGCCGAACCCTCGCAGGTACAAGCTTCTGAAAGACGTAATGTGCTGATTTTTTATCGGGAAAAGAGAAAAGGATGACCGAAAAATGAATTAGAAGGAAAGGAGTAAAAATTAAAATATATATATATATATATGTCCCGTTTCCTGAATTTTCTGTATAAATGTATTATATTATATAAGTAGTAAAGTTGTATTTGTAATTTTGTAGAGTTAGTTGAAAGTTGCTTTCAAGTGTGTGTTTAATAGTGGCCAAGCCCCCACTCTTTCTTTTTTCTTTTTCTTTTTTCTTTTTTTTTGTTTTTTGCTGTTTTTCAATTGAAGGGCTTAAATTATTTTATCTCAAGTGCATGGATCTCTANTGTTTTAAAATGTAAATAATTTCTGTAATGTTTATGTTTCATGCATTATGTTTTTTGGAATTTTCCACCTTTAAAATTATTCTTATTTATGTTCTGTGTTAAATAAACTATTGATAACGGTAGTTACGTACGGTCTAGGCATTTCTAAGCTGTTTAAGGATTGTTTGTCGGATAATTTTATTTGAACCTAATAATTTGTTCATGGAAGTGTAGGATAAGGTGCAACTGAATATTTTATATAGATAGGTCTTATTTTATGTGAATGTATGTATATCATCAATATATATGTTTATGTAACACTTCCATATAAATATTGGCAGGAGTTAGATTGCTCGATAGAGATAAAACCAATGTGTTCTGAGAAAAATAAGACTTTCAAATATAATGACGAGTGATTGATATTTTATAAAATTGGTGAGTAATTGTATGTTAGTGATCTCTCAATAACCTTATACATGCTACAGACCGAAAGGTTTTACTCTACGTTGAGTTTAATTTTCACTGTAACACAGGATCGACACACGTGAGTGTATATATATACGACTGTATGAATGTGCAGTTTACACACCTATAGGATCGAATCTTCCATTTCAAACCGGAGTGTTTTCGATTATTTAAAGGAATAAAGAAAGAAAAATAAAATAAAATGAAAGAAATAATAATTGTGGAGATAAGTACTTGAGATAGGGTTTTGTGTGTCTGCCAAAATAGGGATTGTAGGTGGGGATGCAATTCAACACCACGCCACCATTTGCTTTGCTGAGCCTCTTAAGGTGAGAATTTATTGCGGTTGGTTTGCCTTTTTTTACCCCAAAAAAAAAAAATAAAAATACAAAAGTCTATCCTAAAGCTCATAACTTTATCAGATTTCACTGAAAGCATTTACGTGAAAAGTCTATCCATTATGGCAATATTAATTTGCACTTAAAAATAAAAACAAAATAGTCTTTTGAAATTTGTGAATAAAAATTTTAGTTGAATTAATAGTCTTTAATTAAGTAAAAATAGCAATTATATTACGTATGTACTCCCTCCATTTTGAAATATAAGGCATTTAAGGTTATTGCACAAATATTAAGGAGACATTAATTAATGAATAAATTGACTAAATTAACCTTATTTACTCTAATCACAATCATTCCACACTTCCTTAATTTCAACACAATGAGGGTATATTTGGAAAAAAATGCAAAAATTTGTCTTGATTTTTGAGCGCGCCTTATATTTCAAAAAAATTGATAAATCTTTATACGCCTTATATTTCAAAATGGAGGGAGTATATATATACGTAATGATTGATCTTATCTTGATTGAGTTCTTCTCGAGGAGCGTGTTTACGTGCTACGTTATAATGAAGAAAGTTTGTGGCATTGATGTGCCGCATTTAAAGTCATTATTTTTTAACTAACAATAGTATGAATTTTTTGGAGTGATAACTTCAAAGTACGACGCCAGCTTGTACCGCGTACTTCTTGAGCAGCGTACGTGTTCATTTTATTTGATTACACGAGCTTAATATTTCCAATTCAATTCGATTAAAACATGAATGAACATTTATTGACATAAACGAGTTCGAACGAATTTTCGTTTCGAACGTCAGTTAGTTAACGGTCCTACCTATCATTAATTTAAATTCAGTTAATAATCTGTATAAAACAATTTATAGACTGCAATCAAATTTCATTAAAAATAATCCAATAACATATGTATTTATTAGTTGTGATTTGTGAAGAAACAAATAGAAAAAAATAAAAAGAATTGAATTAAGATTTAGTGTCACGTAAAAGAATTGAGGAAAAGTCCACCATATTATTAATTAATAATGACTAAAGATTTAGAGTCACGTAACAAAACGAAGTTATATTCTTTGCACATTCTTCCTTTAATGCTACACACTCAACCACAGGCTAATATTTGCTTGCAACTTTTTCTAATTTCCAACTTGCAAGCAACAAATTAATTACGTACATCTCTCCCTAGTTGGAGTGTATAGAAGTCGAGTTAAGCACAAGTCCTGAGCTCGAGTTGACTCGTTAACTAAATGAGCTAAGAATTGAGATCTAGTTTAGATTATTTATCAATATTATGAGACCAAACATTTACGAGATGAACTCAAATTTTAACTATATAATACTATATAAAGGTTATCTCTTTCAAAGCCACAATGAGGATTATAAGCTTGAGCGATATACGTGCCGACTCAAGCTAGAGACAAATCAATCACGAGCGCCTAGTTTTGTTAACTTTACATAATATACTATTATCTATCTAATGGTTAATTTCGGTCACTATATAATGAGGATTCTCATTATTACACGAAATAGAATAATTGGTAGCTAAGTTGATATATTTAAACACTAAAAATCTAGTATTTTTTTTTTTATTTTTTTTTATAAACACTAAAGTTGATATATTTAACACTCCTTTTGCCGTTTTCAAGTGGTATTCGCAAACTTTTCCCCTGGTCAATGCATGAGCTTTGTGTTATTGTCAAATTCTGATAGAGATTATTAAAAACTATTTATTTATTTTTATTGTTTTTCTCATTTGTAATTATGGTTGATGATTTTTTCATAATCATCTGATCAGCATTGCGTCATTACTCATGGTGATTAATTCTTCTGGAAAGTTGTGATATGGTTTTATTTTTTATGCCTTGACAAATATACCCTCATGTGTAAATGTGTGTTGATCCAACTGTTAAACCCCTAATTGAGTATTAACAAATCAAATATAGATAAAAATCCAAAAAAAGCATATAAAAATGTTATTCTCAAGCTTTGATGAACCTTAACGATTAACTAATTGAGTTTTAAACGGACTCAAGCTCGACTATTTTAGCAAGGGGGCCGTCCCGGGCTCAAAAAACAACTTGTTTTGTTAAACAGCTCTAGCAAGAAATAAAAATGTATTAAAAAAGATGAAATAATATAATGTCCTGACCGTGATTAGGCTTATTAACGAGCCGAATCGAGCTCGAGCTCGAGCTTACGCCCTTGATGAGTCAAGTCCTGCTCGACTCATTTATCAATATTAACGAGTCAAGTTTGAACCCTAACGAAACGATCTTGTGTTTTAACGAGTCAAACTATAGAAAAAAATTCTTTTTCGAGCCTTTTAAGAGCCCTATCGAGCCGATCCTGACTCATAAACGAAATGAACTTTAAGCGAGCTTCAGCTCAAGCTCGTCTTATTTATCAAACATGAGTCGAATTGAGCTCACAAACATCTTGTTTCCATTTATATCTACGTACAAAGTCAAATTGCAATCAGGTACAAGCCCAAATATCAATCGGCCCCTTTTACATTATAAAATCCAACACTAAACAAAACACGAGTCCATATCTGACAAGAAATGTATGTATGTATGTTTTCTATAAAAAATCTCCATGGCCTAAGCCCAAAAGAAAGATATAACAGAAAAGAAAAAGTCAAAAAGTCAATGTATTTTTCTGCACAATTTCAACTTACGTTACATGCATAGCCACATCGCCAAAACCACCGCCCAATTAATCCCCCAAAAAACCCCGCCGCGGCTCCCAACCCTCAGACAGCCGCCGTTAGAGTACATCTCCGACTCCGAAAATGCTTGTAAACTGAAATTAGGGTTCGACCCGTACAGCGCCTGCACCCCCCTTATGTCGTCCACCCTCAATTCCACCTTCCTCTCCCTCGGCCTCAGGCTCGGGTACATCACCGCCGCCCTGTCCCGGCTGTGCGCTAGCCCCAGCAAGTGCCCAATCTCGTGCGTCGCCACTGACTCCAGATCCACCGCCCCCGACGCTCCCTCCGCCGCGAGGTCAGCCGCCCACGTCTCCGCCGCGTCCAGGTGGAACCGCCCGCTCTCCGGCGAGAACGCGTGGGCCAGTACCCCCAGAACGCCGTCGAACGCCTCTCCGTCTCCGTGGTCTCCGGCGTAGAACCCTATCCTGATGTCCGCGAACCCGTAGTCGCCGGTCTCCACGAACTCGACTGGGATCACCGCCGCCCAGTGCGCGAACGCCCGCCCGACCGCGGCCCTGATCTCCGACCGGCTCGGGGAGGCCACCACGTTTTCCGGCGAGATCGCGTACGTCAGCGTCATCGGAATATCCCGCCGCCACCTGGGGCGGCCGGTGAAGTACTCGTATTTCCTGCCCGCCCTCAACTTGTTCGATGAAATGTCTCTGACGCCGCACCTTGGCTTCATGATCTCGGTAAGTGTTTCTAAATCGAGCTCTTTTGTAATTTTGAGGCCAAAATTCCGTTGATATTTTGCGATAGCGTGCTCGAGGCTCGAGTCGAATTCATCGGTCGAATTTGTGTGATCATATGCTTCTAAGTATCCGAATTTGTTGAGATATCTCTTGAGCTTAGAAATCCCATCAAAGGAGCTCCCTTTTCTTGTGTATTGGAATTTTCCGAATTCGTGCCATGTGATGAGATGGTTTTCGGATGAATCGTTTTTTGGGTTTAAGGAGTAAAAAAGAGGATTTCTCGCATGAACATTACTACTACATGGTGGAGATAATAGAAAAAGAAGGGAAATGTAAGAAAATATTTGTAACATGTTATATTTTGAAGGGAAAATTATTCAACTTGAAGGTTTTGGAGATGTCGTAAGAGGGTTTGTTATAAGGGAGAAGGGCAAAGTGAAAATAAATAAAAAGATACAAATGTATGATTGAGAAAAATGAATCATATTCATGAATGAGTTGTGAAGAGGTTTGAATTCAATGTAATGATAATTAGAACATTCAAAGGGCAAAATGAATTAATGAGTTTTCTTCTCAAGTGTATGTATGAGTATAAAATTTTCCACTTCTGATTACATCTTTTTTTAATGATTGATATTGATTTTTGGAATTTAATTACAAATATAATAAATCATCCAATGGCATGGATTTTGTTTCCTTGGGTGGATTTGTTGACTCTTGTTTCTTTGTGTAGTTAATGTGATAGTGGTGTTTGGTAAACCATATTAACTAAAAATGCATTCTTGTTGTTTTCATTGTTGTGAGCAGATTGTTCACTTATTTTTATAATCTGAAAAATTTATTTTGAAAAATTATGAAAAGGGTCAACTTTTATGTTCTAATCAAGAAAGTCAAAAGTCATGAGGTGGCTAAATTTGGAAAATTTTCAAATATTTTGGTCAAGATACATATTTTGTGATAGAAGTTTAATTCGATTTGTACTGTGTATTGCTTGTTACCTTGAGTATTGTTGTTGTTGCTGTATGAAGCAAACCCCAGCAGAATATTTTTTGTGTTTGTCTGTTTGAACCAAACTCATCAAACTTCTGTTAAATGTCATCATGATTGGTCTGCAATTTTTCGGTTCACACATATAGAGCCGTGTAAAAGACTCTATATATGATTATGGGGTCAAAAAACAGTCTCCAAATAAATAAATAAACAAATAAAAAGGAATATTCAAAGAAATTACAGGGCTGCTTTAATATAAGCCTGTGGATGTGGAAATTTCATAATATTGAGAGTCAAGTGATAAATTATTTATGTTGAAATGGATATGTTAATTTCAAAATAAAAATATAGCCTAATAGCCAGCCACAAGAGGAGCTTTCGACTTAGATGATTATATCTAATTCTTGAAAGATTATTATTGTTACAAATTTGAAATTATTCAATAATTGACTATAGTGCAAAGTCCGCCTCAGATATGTAACAGCGACGTACTCCCAATCAAGACTTGAAATCACTATTTTCCCCAAAAGGAATGAAATAAAATAAAAGAGTTCATCAGAAGTATCTAACATGTCATTTTGTTATTTGGTCACTTGTATTTTGGCCATGTGTTGTGAGCTATGATTGATTTTTAAATATAATGAATTCCAATCAAGTATCACTGGAGTGTCACCTCATAACCTACTGTACCCTATGAAAAAATAGGGCATCCAGGAAATCCATTCAGAGAAATCTTTTGTGAACAACACAATTCAAAAGTTGGATACTTTTTTGTGGGAATCTGAATTGGGCATTTGCCACATTCTTGGGATTATTTAGGAGAACAAATCGGCAAGACATCAATTTCCCTAATATTTGACCTCAAGGTGTTCGACAGATTGCCTAAGCGACTGAGCGAGCTTTATCTGGTGTTGACTCCAGCCAGCCACTCCCATCCACGGAAGCTCTAATATATCTTCTTTTTTCTGCCTCTCGGAGTTCCCCGAACAGTCAGCCGGCCGCCGCCGGCTAGCGGCGGTCCCCCAAAACCAAACAATGATCCGTGAATGGCCTCCTGGCGATTTGGAGTACCTCCTCAATCTGACGGCGGCCCAAGCTTCCTCCGGTCAACAACATGTCTTCTCTCCGGCAACCAAATCCTTCAGGCGATCCAATTGCTCTTACCGTCGCCTCCGTCAACACCGGTTTGAGCTCTGAAGCCCCGAAGGAACCTCCCGTCACTGCCCAGCCGGAAGTTGTCGGATTTGACGCCGAGTTCAGTCAAACAGCGGCGGCGGCACTCAACACCGCCCCATCGTCTCCTCGAGCTTCCCCTCTTGAGCCGGTAAGTGCCTCTATTTCTTCTCCCTCTGAGCCCGTTTTTACAAAGCCCAATTCTAATCTATTTTTTGGGTCCAATTCTTTGGGCCCTTTTTCACCCAACCAACCTAGCCCTTCTTCCCATCCCCTCTCACCTCAACCGCTACCTTGCCCAGCTCGATCCCAACCCAAACCATCCAGTCTGGCCCGAATCAAACCCAGCCCGGTGTATACCTAGTCCAACCCCTCCAGAACGGCCCGAACCCGGCCCAACCCGCCAATTCAGCCTTTGGACCATCCTACCTCTCGGCTGCCCAAAAAACAGTCCCACCCGAGCCCCTCTCCTATGGCTCTATTTCTCTATCCAGCAGCATTCCGGAGGTTCTCTTTTCCCCTCCGGAAGTTTCTAAAATGTCGGAGGACCTCAAATATGCCCTCATTGGCAAATTCTCTTTCGGCAAGCCCTCCAACGAGGCTATTCGGTCGAAACTCACTCTCTTGGGTTTTACCGGATGCAAAATTTTTTTCCTTCATGCCATTCACGTCTTGATCAAAGTCGATGATCCAAACACGTCCACCAAACTTTGGTTGAAACGCAAAATCTCTATTCTTAATTTTCCTATGCGGATTTTCAAGTGGTCCGCCGATTTCGATTTCAAAAAAGAACCACCTATTGCCCCGGTTTGGATCAAAATCCTAGCTCTCCCCCTTCAATGCTTTAATTTAAAGGCCCTTCGAACAATCGCTAACATCTTTGGCACCCTTTTAAAAGTTGATGATGCCACACTAGTATCGCCGTCTCTTGCGGAAACAAACGCGTCGAACTCAGTGTCGAGGTTGATTGCTTACCAAACTATTGTTCCTATTGCTCTCATGTAGGACATGATGACCATTCGTCCCGCCAAAATCAACAAGGGAAAAAACCCCCACATTGAACCCTCTCCTCATATTTCTCCCCCTTCTTCTGCTCTTCCGAGCTCCGCTAGACCATCTCTTGCCCTGGACCCGACTCCTTCGGACTTGAGACCTCTTAATGGCAAGGCTCCACCCAACCCCTCCTTATTAGGTCCGGTTCCTTCTCTGACCCAAATCCCTGGGCCCTCCTCTTTCCTTGAAGCGGGACCAGGCAATATGCCTGACTCATTGGACCCAGGTTCACCTAAGCCCAATTAAGTGATTGTTAAGTCTTGCTCTTCTGATTCTGAACCGGACTCCCCAAACCACTCGTCCCCCTTTTTTGAATTTGAAGATGACTTTACTGTCGCCCAAAACATGCGTAAAAAACCAATCATTTCTGTCCCCTCCCCCTCTGCCCCGCCCCATTCTCCCCAGATCTACACCAACTCTTCAAGAAAAAAACAACGGATTAGGCACAGCACGAGGAATAAGAAAAAACTGGACCATTTTCGAGACTCGCTGATGAAGTGGTAACTTTAGTTGTTGTCTTCGTCAGTTTTTATTGGACTTATATAAACCTATGACCTTTGTAGCCCATTTAGGGCCGTGACTTTTGTAGCCCATCTAGGGCCGTGACTATACAGGTTGGGGATTCAGCCTCAATCCCCCTCTGGGTGTTTTTGTTAAAAAAATATATATATATATATATAATGAATCGAGTATATACTCCTTCCATTTTATTTTATTTGTTGTTTAAGATTTGTTCACACGTATTAGAAAATAGTAATGATGTTTTTATGTTATCTAAATTTGATGAAATGTTTTAAATTATAGACATTCTTAAAATCAATGATTTGACTTTCTAATGAGATGATATATTCACATACATTTAAAGATAGTACGTTGTGGATGTTTTGTGTTATCTAAATTTGATGAAATGTTAAATTTTATTCAATCCCAAACATCACTCATTGAGTACAGTTACGCCACCAGTAATATAATTATATACTTTTTTCTATTTTCTTTAAAATAGAGAAATTGTATTAAACCCTATTTAAATATATATATATATAATTACTAGCTCAAAACATTTAATAAAACCTATTTAATTTTACCTATGTGGCAATTTAACAATTTTCCCTCCAAAAACCGTTACATTTTGATGTATTTAATCTTTTATTTAATCATTAATTAATTAATACTCATTACTTCAAAATTATAAAAATTATTTTAAATTTTTTATTAATGATAGTTGACCATATACTGTGTTGACCGTATAATGTGATTAGATGTTATTATTGTTGTTACATTTAATTTTATTTTTAAAATAAAAAAAATATATTTGAAATTCCTAAATAAATAATAAATAATTCACAAATAAAAGACGTACCAAAATATACATTACATCCAATCAGATAAACGCAATTTTAAAAAAAATATTCCAACTCTTTTAATTGTAAATTTGGTCTGCAAAAAAGTGAAAGAAAAATAATTAATCATTATATGCATACAGACTTACAATAATTTATTTATATCTGTGCAAATGCACAGGTCGAATACTAGTAAATAATATAAATAATACGCTCAGGTGTGGCCGTGTGATATTCACATACTGACCAGACCATTCATATATTGGGCCTAATAAACGCAATTTCATGATGCGGGCTTCCAAAAATTTAGTCCAAGTACCGATGTTGCTTCTATTTACTGGGCCTGCTAGAGCCTTCAGAAGCAGCTAATCACCACCTGGGCTTTACACTTTGGGCCTATTAAAAACTGACCCAACTATCCAATACTATGGTGTCAACTCCAATTTTAGCATAGTTAATAAATTCAACATACCTGTGCAAATATTAATAACTTGGATTTATCATATATTTTTAATAAACCAAAAAGGTGAAGATAAAATAAACAAAAAAGACAATAATATAATGATCCATTGAGATTCAAACACGTGGCAGCTTCTGTGTGAAGATCATTATTCTTGCTCTGGGGCTCCACGGATTGGAAAACCACGTGAGAGGCACGTGACGGATATGAAAGGAGCTGAGGGGTTTGTAATGGTGGGACACAGGGAGATATGGGATGATATTCTGATACAAACTTGTGTATCTTCTGATTTTATATATTTATAAAACATCATTCAATTTATTCTTTAAAAATATAAATTTTTGTATTGGTCGGTCTATCTGTTAGGTTAGTCGAATATGTTAATATATATTTTTTTTCAACAAATATACATACTTATAGTATGAAATGATGTACTTTTGTTTATTTTATTTTTTAAAGTATTGTATTTCAATTTAAATACATGCATATTTGTTGACAAAGTATGACGTACGAACCACTAAGTATACCTAACAACAGCCTTAGTATTTGTAGAAAAATATTTGCTATTTTTTGCTCTCCTCATAATTATGGAAATACCATGAAAATTAGAATTAAGAGGAAATTTTGAAGGGAAAAAAAAATTTGAAAATCCATTTCAATCAACTTCTTCACATGCCAATAAACAGTGGGTGGCTACAAATAATCAATATGTTGATTGATGAGAAGATAAAGGCCCCACAATTTTTTAGCCTTTCATAAAAAAATAGCCTCCATGCAGGAGACAGCTTGACTTACTGTCATCTTCCTTCATCATATAAACTTTTTTAAACTTTTTTTACTCTGGGTAAAACATGAAAGTTACTGCATGCATCAGAAAATATCAGAGACCTTCAGACAAGAAAATAAATAATAAAAGCTTTATTAACCAATATTAAATGTAGCAATGAATTATAGCTAAAATTAGTAATGGCCTGCAATGGTGTGACCCTGCCAAAAACCAACCCTTGTTCCCAAATTGCAACATGTTAAAAGTTAAAACAGAAAGGATTACATTCCAAAAGGGGTTCATTTTAACTGCATTACAGTCATTATTTTTTTTATTCTTTTATTTTCTACCGTTGGAGTAAAATATGTGTATTTGTGTGTGTTGATTTAATGAAAAAATACACTAAGACAGCAGTAGGATTGAAAACCCTAAAAGGGTTTTTTTTTTTTCATTTTATTTTTTTTTTTTTANAAGCTAGAGATGGGCATACAAAGGGGAAATTCAATTCCCAAGGAACATGAAGGTACATTGTTATATATGGATAACAAGAACATAGCCTGATAAAAGCAATAAAAGTAAATAACAATAACAATAACAATAATAATATTAATACAACAACAGTAATAGTTATAATTAATTAATGTTACAGTTAAATATAGAATTTCCACATGAATGACACTTTTTGACTAGCCAAAGGGTCACAAATTAACTGTTATATAAATCTCCACCAGTACTTAACTATTTAATAATTATTCCGCAATTTATCAGCTTGAGAGCTGCTAATTTTTCTTGAATAATATTAATTTCTTCTTCCTGGTCATGTTTGAAACTCTGGAACTAAAATTATAGAAATTTCCAGTGACCGGAAAATATATAATTTAATTACGCCCGTTTTGTCGTTTTACCAAAATATACTATTCAGCCGTTAATTAATTTGAGTAGAAGAGTGAGCCCGTTGATGCAGTTGATGAGGTGGTGGGGCCCACGCCAGCATAATTAGAACGGTGGCCGAAATAATCGAGGGAGATTCTCGGAGGGGATATTGCCACCGTGACCGAGGACGAGTGCTGGCCGGAATCCGGCGGGGACCCTGCAGAAATTAAATAAAATTAGTTTCTCAAAAAATCTCATCATCAATTATATATTATTGTCTCTTGATTAGATATACTTTGGGCTTGTGAAATAAATTTTAGATTGTATTATAAAAACTCTAAGTACGTAAAAAATGTGTTGATGAAATATATATGTAAAAGAAAAAAAGTCAAAATCAAAGAATCATAAAAGTTATGCAGAAGCTATTGATAAGAATGGTAACGAAACAAAATTAAAAAGAAATAGATTAAAATGACTTACTACTTGCTAAATTTTCAGATGAGGTGTTGGGTGCATTGTTATTATCAGCTGACTGAGATTTGTTAATACTTTCTTGATTATTAGTTTGCTGGGATGATTTTCTCCTTCTCCGATTATGGTCAGCTAGCCTTTTCCGGCAACTCCTCTTCCCGTTGTCAAATTCCGGCAGCTGATGGAACCTACGAATTCCCACATTTTTCTTTATTGGAATTTGGAAAACACATATTTTGCCAAGAATGTTGCAAGGGAAAAATTGTAAATTGAAGCACACTATCCAAACCAAGAACTTAATGCTAACACAAATTAACCCAACCATCATACTTTTTTCTTAGCAAAAAAAAAAACCAAAAAAAAATACTCTTTTTATCATATGTAATATTTTTCTTAATTTTAGGTCATGAAATTTCAGTGAAAGTATACATATTTAAAAAAGTATTGGTGTCTTAGACCTCTAGCATACTTACTCTAATTTTAACTAGAAAAAAATAAACCAATAAAACATTTTATTCAAGTATCCTGAAGCTAAAAAAGGGTTGAAAATTTAAATTAAAAAAGATTAAAATATGAATGAAGTACGAACTAATTAAAGATGTAAAGTGTGCCAAATGTGAAAAGGATGCAAAATATCTAGACAAGTCATAAATTTACGGACGTTAATGCCCTAGGGATTGTAACAAATAGCAGACCGAAAATAGGCACACTGACGTGATTAGACATTTAACTCCCCCACAAAATAAGGGGCATTTCAGTCCATTTGCACAAAGTAAACGAGACATACTATTAATTAGTGCTAAATGCATGGGTGAAGGGCATTCTCGTCATTTTTCACCTGCTGCACTGCTGGCAAAACCGCTGGGTGAGACCGGCGGCAATGACGGTGGCGGCCTTGGAGTGGAACTCGCAAACCTTGTGGCGGCGGTGGTAGTGCTTCGCGTGGCTCAGGTCGGCGCTGCAGCCCTCCGCCTGACACCTGGCGGAGCTGGCCGAACCGGGTTCGAAGATCCTGGACCGCCGGTAAAGCCGGTTCACGAAGTCGTCCTCCGACGAGGCGAAGTAGGTCCGGCCGCCGAGGTTCAGCCCTATCCTGCTGCTGTACTCCGCGTTGAAATCGAACCCGCCGGCCCCCGGCTCGGCCTTGGGGACTGCCAAGAACCCCGCCGGAACGGCTGGTTCAAGGGACAGCATGTGAGGCGGCGGAGGCGCCGCCACCGGCGGGTGATGGGGGTATGAGGCGGCGGACGCGCCGTAGGCGCGCGGGTCGTAGAAGGGGGTGAACTGGGCGTTTTGGTGGAAGGGGCCGACGCCGGCGACGGCGGCGGAGGCGGCGAAGTGGGTGTCTGGGTGTATGAAGGTAGCGGTGGTTTCTGGGAAGTTTTGGGCGGCGTAAGGTTCGAAGATGTGGTGGTGGCCCTGGTCGGAATCTTGGGGATTGTCCTCTCCGGTGAGCATGACCGGCGACGGGTTTCCCCATCCGTAGTCCAACATAGCTTTCGAAAAAAAATTGTATTTTTAGATAATAGAAATCTGTAAAAAGAAAATGAGAAAAAAAAAAAAACTACACTTTCAGTTTTGCGTGGTCATTTTAACCTGTTTGAAAAGGAAAGGTATTTTTTAAGTTTGGAGTTGCATATTATATCTGAATTCAATTGAAGAATTTTTTTATGGGGAGAGAAGGAAATCTGTGAGCTTTATAGGGGCATCATTTGTTTGTGTAGTGTAATGAGAGAAGGCTGTTAAAAAAAGACTTTAGCTTTCTCACTCTTTCACAGTGTGTCAGTGTGTGGCTTTAGCTAAGTTGTAATGAAAAAAAAAAAAGAGCTGCTAGTTTGAGTATATTTTAGGAACAATAATAATGTTTTTGGTTCAAGTGAGTTTTTTTATTAACTATAATACAACTGTTATGCAGATCTAACAGTTAGACATACATACTTTTATTAACAAGTATTCACAATTGTTTCAAAGGTATGACATTTCATTGTATAAGTATGGAGTTATATTAAAAAAAATAAAGTATAATGAGTTGACATGCCTTATAGTTTGTCTGTTTCACACAACAATTTGTTCTTTCTTTTACATGTAATTTGAGGAAGGATTAATTAGTGTTGGTGTGTGAGATATAGGGAAAAAGTGCTTCATCTTAGTAATCAAAATCCTATCTATGATGGTAAAATTATACATATATAACTGCTAGCTATATACTTGTTCCTTTTCTATTCTTCTATTACTCTGTGTAACTACATAAAAGTACAATTAGTTTCTTTAATTTCTCTCACTATAATTGTATTTCTCTCTACTGTGTGTATGTGAGAGAGAGTAGTTCAGTGTGTATGAGGCGTTTGGGCAGAGATAGGTTGTCTCTAAAATTGGTGTACTTAAATGCAGTTACTGTTTACCCAACACCTACTTGGAATATTTGCAGCAAAGCCCTTACTACTAATTATTATTCTTATTGTATATTTGTACCCATTTTGGCACATTAACTAAATCTGTATTAAACAAATGAGTAAAATGATATTGTGTGTAACATCTCTATGTATTACATAGATTTCAGATAAATAATTGTACGCATGTACGAGTAAAATAATATTAAAATGAGTCACATATTATTTCATTTCAAATCTAGACATTCTATTTTTTAACAATATTATTCGTTATTGCTACAATCTCATTTTCATTTCAACTTTCATATTAATTGTTTGATATTCAATCCCAATAATTGTTATTGGAAAAACGAAACTAATTCCTTTTGTGTAGCCATATAGTTAATAAATTATGTTTTCAATTTAATTTAGTAATTAATATTCTTACACGGGGCATGGATACCTAAATTAATCTCGTGGATATGATTATGGGGATTATTTTATTTTTATTTTATATATTTTGAGCTCATTTTCCACGCAACTCGAAGCAGGTTTTGTCATATGTTGGCCTTCGTAAAAATATGGCAGCCTCTATAGCATCATTATTGGAAAAATAACATAATTAATTAGTACTCCCTCCATTTTGAAATATAAGGCATTTAAGGTTATTGCACAAATATTAAGGAAACATTAATTAATGAATAAATTGACTAAATTAATCTTATTTACTCTAATCACAACCATTCCACACTTCCTTAATTTCAACACAATAAGGGTATATTTGGAAAAAAATACAAAAAATTGTCTTGATTTTTAAGCGCGCCTTATATTTCAAAAAAAATGAGAAATCTTTATACGCCTTATATTTCAAAATGGAGGGAGTACCAAATTAATTAAAGGCGTGAGAGTTGGAGCCCAAATATGCAATCAAAGCTTTAAAATTGGGTGACCACAGAATAATTCGGCCTTTACCTTGTAATTAGTGTAACTTATATCACTCTCCTCCACGCGCATTGTCGCGCGTGATAACACCTCACAATCTAAATTCGATGAGCTATTGGTTTCGGTTGCATATCATATCACCTTTCCAAACCTACATTAATTTTTCAATTTTCTTAAAATTTCAAGAGACGATATTATTCGAGGTCAAGATGATTGATCTGAAAAGTGTTCAAGACTCCTAATTTAATTAGACTCTTTACATGTAAATGGTATATCTAAATATTTTGGAATGAAATAAGATCAGTTCACAAACAACACAATATGAGGTGCAATACAAAGATAATTTAAAACGTGTCCATGTTCTACTTTTTAGGTCATAAAATGAAATTAACATTGAAGAGTAAAATTATAATGACATAAAAGCTATAAAGAAAAAACTATAAGAAATTAATATATTCTGAGAAACGGAGGAAAACAACCAATTTTTTTAGGCCAAGTACCAATTTCTTGCCAAAATAGACAAATGGAATATCATTTTCGTATTTTACTATAAAATAATACAAACAAAATTGTACAAAAAGAGGATGCAAAGGAGATACGATGGCATATTCTACAACGTACGATATATTTCAAAATTTTTGCCTTCTTTTCATGTGTTCTGTGAAAGCAGTTTGTACTAAGATACGAATTATACTGAGAAAATGATTTTGTTCGGAAAAAATAAAGAAAAAGAAAATAAAATTTAAGATAAGGCCAAAATGGGGAATAATGTTATTATTTAATATGATGGCCAATAATTGGTGGCCCCTGCGAGAGAAGGTGCGTGGGCATGCAATATTAGGGGGCGCTTGTATATGAAATAATTTGTTCAAAATGAATTATTTTGATTAATTATAGTTAATTTTAAAAAAGGTAATATGATTAATTGTTAATGAAATTTTAAGAATGTATTAAAATAATATTTAAAATAAAATGATTAAAATTGATTTGATGTAAAAGTATGAGATAAATGATTGAAAATAATTGGAACTGATAGGTAGTTAAAATTATGAGTGGATGAATAGTGAGTTAAAGTTGATGTGATGTGTAAGAACGATTAGTTTGTATAATTTAATTATATGAATAATATTAAAAATAGCAGAGTTGAGTTAAAATTAAGTTAAATTTTGAATATGAATGAATGAGAATGAAATAATTTATAAACAAGTATGCCTTAGCTTTTATTTTATTTTCTGTTTATTATTATTTTTGCTGTTTAATGCTGGGTAGCAAAATAATAAAAATTGGCAGTGGAATTATTGGGAGTTGGGGGGTTGTGGGGACGGCATTTGGTGGGAAAAGGCTGACACGGACGTTGACTATTTTCTGTACGGAATTTTTGTGAAAGGTCAGACAATAACTTTGATAATAGCTTTTTTATTTTAACATATTTTAATTAATTTTAGTCATTTGGTTTAAATTATATTTTTGATAAATCATTTCGCTTGTAAATTGATGAATGCAATTTGGATCATAAAACTTGGGACTAATTTGATCCTAGGTAAACTAGTCAGAAATCAAACTCGAGATCGACTCGTCGAGTTCGACCCGATCTCGAGCTTTAAAGAGTCAATATAAAAATTCTTTTTCCGAGTTTTATCGAGCCGAGTCGAACTAATTAACGAAACAATTCTTAAACTAGCTCAAATTCAGCTCGTTTATCCAACAACCAGAGCCAAACTCAAGTTCACGAATAACTCGTTTCGTTTAACACCTCTCTGCATGCAAAATGTATCCCAACCGCTCGTGAAATTCACCCAATCTGGATCTAGAACTATAAAGCATGGCTAGAATGCAATTCAAATGCTGATTGTCACCATATGTCTTAGTCTTATATATACATGAAAAGTGTGAATATGGGAAAATGTTGATTCTAACATGAAAAGGCCCATCCAAGATTTTCTAATTTTCTCAATCAAATATTTCAGAAGTAATCAATGAAAAGGGGCCAGGGAGAGGCTGTCTGTTGGTGGGCAGAATGAATGGGAAAGGAAGGGCACGAGCACTTGTGGCACACAATATGACACAACTCATATTCATTATACCTATTATTTATTTATTTTTTTAGTTATTTATTTTGTTTTCAATTATAACAGGAGAATGTGTACTACATAATACCAATTAAATTCCTAGGCTGATACACTGTTCTCTCAGCTCCTTTTTCCTACCTAGTTTTTTCCAACACATGAAACAGAGTACCACCCTTCATTAAATTACATGTATCTGAATCTAGAATTGTTGTGGGAAAAAAATAAAATAAAATAACAACACAATTAAAATTAGAGAAAATGTTGTCTACATTAAAACCATCTTAAATGCATATTACACAAGACAATAGAATTTAAAATTAAAATCAGACAAAGAATGATAGGAAATAGGAGAAATTAGTGACAACTATGTATTGAAAATGAACATTCAAGAATGCAAACAAAAGATGAAACAAACAATGGGAGTTGTGAGAAAACTTGTCAGTTGATAGCAACATCTTGCACATGTTCACAGTCATTAGTTCGAGCACAAACATGGTGACGAGGAATGAATTGTTCAATAATTTTATTTTATTTTATATTTTACAAACAGCATAAAATAAAAACGAAAAAACTCGAATGCAATATGTCCACATGCAAATACTCTGAGAAGTCATAGTCATCCACTGCAAGCAATCTCTGCTTGGGCAAATAATTTCTACATACGTTGTTATAATCACACCATCTAGTGAGGGGTGCATATAATTTTTACCATATCATAAAGGCAAATAATATGCTCACGATTGTGTAAACAGTGTTACAAATACTTTATGTCCAAATAGCTTATGCAACATTATTTACGAGAGGCAATATAATGACAAAAATGCATGCGTATTGCATAATGCAAGCTAAACATTACCGATAACCCAAACTGAAGGCTCATGGTTACTGGATATTAATTATTGAAATACCTGATAACCCATTTTTTTGTTTATTTAACTTGGTGAACAAAAATTAAATATATAACACCTGCCAGATGATAATAATGAAAAAAAATACTTAGCAAATATGGAGTCCGCCTTCATAATTACACAGCATTGAGATTACCTTTTATTAACAAACAATTAGCTAATAAGTAATTGACATGACCACCTAACACTTTCTCTCTGATTCATCAACATCCCATGAACCAAATCATGAAAGTAATGACAATGATTATACAATGGTTATGGGTGATGTCTAAATTCAACCCATCCACCCAGGCTTGATTAAACTCACACACACACACACACACACAAATATACAAATGTATATATGTATATACATACATACATACATATATATATCAAATGCATCCTTAGAAAACGAATCATGTGCGCAAATCACAATCAGCCGCAGTGAAGGGCATTTTCAGCTTTATTGGAGGTCCGATTTTTCTGACATTTGATGCTCACAACTCAGAAAGAAATGTACGAAGAAAGAAATGAACAAAGGGTAATTCTAATTCTACGTAGAAGTTGCTGGCACTCTTAACTAACAGGTCAAAATAGTGCCGATTATGGCGCGACAATCAAACTTCTAGTACAAACGTATGCACTTCTACAATGCTGTGTCATATTCATCAATAAGGGTTTACGCCCAATTCTAAAAGTATTGATACGACATTCACCATGAAATTATTTATTTTGTTCGAAAACTATGGCTCTCTCTGTCAATTAGCTAATTTTCAATACTCCCTGTCTCAATGAAGTTCATTTACCTGCCATCTAAAGGCAGTGGAACTAAATTACATTAGATGAAGAAGAACGAAATAAAAGAAATCCATTATTTCTTTAAAAAAAAACAAGATTTGTGTTCGATGTACTAGAGATAAGAAAGAAAATTTTAAAATTTAAAATGATCTGTCAAGTGCAGTGTCATGATACTAAAAGATATTATTATTATTATTATTATTATTATTATTATTCTTCAGGTGCCGTTCAAAGATTTTCAGATGAACTATGCATCATTTTACTACTTTGATTAAGCTTATCAACTGCTGCTTACCAGGAAAACGTCTTTCTCCCACATTGCATTTAAGCACATGATTCAAACATGGTTTCAAGCATTGAAGCACAAAACAAAACAATAATAAACACAGTACCTACATTGCCTAACAAATCAAATGACAGATAAGATGGGTGCACCCCATCTACAGTCATAATAGAGCAACTCCATAATGCCAAAATTACTTAATAATTAATTTGCTACCCTTCTAGCCAATGTAAAGACGAAGCTAGAAACCAACCCTTTTATCCAAACATGTCTGCTCGGTTGGTGAAAGTCTAACCTCACAGGGCAGCTGCCATCATTATTGGTGAAGCTTCTTTAGTCGCTGTCATCCATATTCGGTTGTTTGTTCAATCGTCGTCATCTGCTATTATAAACCTGAATCATTGAATTTGAAAATATAAGAGATATCAGGTTACTTGTTCAATCGCCTTCATCAGGCATTCAAAAACGTGCATCATTGAATTTGAAAATATAAGACATATCAGGCTACATGTTCAATCGCCTTCATCAGGCACTCAAAAACGTGCATTATTGAATTTGAAAGGGACAATTCGGTCACGCCTTTAGTTTTCATATCAAAAATTGAGGGTCAAGCATTTGCTTCGTGGGCAAATAGGTCAAAAATACTGTTGATAAACCATGGGAATTTCTGGCAGGGATGGGGGTTGGCAAGAAAGGGTGAAATCTCAAATTGATTAAAATTCATTTCCTACACGCGATGTACAAATAAATACATCAAAAATCAGTATGAATGCCGAAAGGTGCAAAGGTGCGAGATTGGGGTACCACTTGGAAAACTTATTTGGGAATTTGACGAGATAATTGTTCTGAGAGATGGAAAAAGTGTAACCAAAGAAATGGTGAAATATGAAGAGAAGAACTTGAAAGAACATATTGCCTTAAAGCCAGAACATGGATGATCGAAATATGATGCCTGAAAAGTTGACGACAATTGAGAATGTTACAAATTTAATGAGTTCAGTGAATCTCATCAACAATAGAAGAAGGCACTTCATGAGTTAGGCGAATCTCATCAAGAAGACCCAAAAATTTCTCCACTCATTTCCTCTTGATTTTCGAATGATATAAACCAGGAACAAAATAAAGAGCAGCAGATTATAAAACAAGTAAATTTAATGTGATATCTAAACTGAAAACTGCCATCATTTTTGCACATTTCTCGAGGTTGGCATAGAGCGAATTTACTTGTGTTCCTTGTTTTAACCAAAAAAAAAAATGCATAGGAAAGAGCTGAGATGCATTAACCCTTATTAACATACCTATGAATAATAAGATTCCCTACAGAAACTGCAACGGATCAATCTCTCCCCTCAACCCTGAATTAAACAAACAACCGATGAAGGAATGTGATCTCATATCCATATTAATAAATAAATAATATGAGTGGCAAGCTAAAATTTTCCTTCAGCAAGTAAGGCACGCACTTCGATTTGTCAGATAAGGTCACCATAGATCTCAGCACACCAGGACTTATCTTGTCAGCGAGAGCACCTTTTTCTGAAATCAAGAAGGATTTCTCTTTCACATAGCTCTGGAGTTTCTTGGAATCAAAATCCAGGCGCTCTTGATCTACACAATTTACAATACAATCGGTAAGCAAAAACTGGACCAAGACTCACCCCAGGTGTTATACACACACACACACACACACACACACACACACATATATATATATATATATATAACATGAGCAGAGAATCAATATTGGTGATTCTAGTAAATTACTTTCAGATTTGTTAGCGCAGAAACTGTTTGAATTACTTTCAGATGAGACTCTAAATAAACATTTTCAGAAAATCAATATCAGGGATGATGATTCTAGTGAATTTGAGGATACATTTCCTGTGAACATCTTCTAGAAATTGTCTGTATATTTGGTAATTGCTTAAACACTGAAATTATGTACTGTAAGAAACGGGGGTATAAACGGGTGCGGTCCCACCCAAATGAAGCGCACCAACAGGGAAAGCCCATATGAAACCCAAGTGAGGTTTCATCCCAAAACCAATTGGTAGAAGGAGGAATAGCCCACTATGCTTATAAGTTGAGCCTATTTTCCCTATATAAACGATGTGGGACAACTCATAAGTGATATTCTAACATGTACAAGGAAGTATCTCAGTCTAGAAGTAGTCCAAAATGACAACTTTTTTTTTAACTGAAAGCTCAAGTTGACTTTTGATAATATCTGAAAGATCACATTCCAGATTGACTTTGGTTCTTCTGAACTCTATTGATCAAGACGATGCCATCACAATGTGCAACTCATAGGAAAGTACCCTTTCTATCAAATAGCACAGTTTTCCAATCCAATTGATTTCTAATCCTCCCCTTATAACGCGGCATGTTGATACCAGTTTACAATCTGAGGTTGTAAAAAATATATATCATCCCTTTTGACCAACTTAGTTTCGATACATCCTATTTGGCCTTCATAATCGAAGATCGAAACTACAATTGAAAGGCACAGAACAATCTAAAGATATGCAAACTTCGACTGACATGTTCTAAACACTGGTTGTCACATCATATATCATGTAAGACCTTTATGCAAATTACATTTTCAATTGATAAGACAAATGCAAATCTAAATTCGGCCACGACACCATTGTAGCAAATGCATATAATATAAGTAATAATTAAACAAAAAAGGAATAGAGAGCTACCTTTCTCTAAAATAGTATGTGCGGCATGAAAGGGTATGCTCGCAAATAGGTCAGTGCCAGAGAACATTAACAGTGTCTTCTCCCTAGAATCATGATCACCACAAGTTGCACATAACTCTTTGACCAGTGGCCTTGAATCCACATCCCTCATTATCGACTCAAAAGGCAAAGGGACACTGGTTTTAGTCGTCCTAGCCCTCTTTCTTAAAGCTGTTAGAGCTTCCCTGTTCCCATTCCTCACTCGGTCGATTTCAACTAACTGCAAAAACAAATACAACCCTATCACGAATCATATTATCCCTTATGAAATATAACATCCAATATTAGAACCAAATTACCTCATGCCGTGCTAACAAAAGATTTTCAGCTTCTATTTCAATCTCAACGAGTCCTTGTTGGAATTGTTTCATTGACTCGTTCATCCAGACCCAAGTGAAATTAAACGTTTGACTGTTACATAACACAGATGAGGGATGATTGTGTCAATGAAAGTTGTAGAACAAGTGCATCCAACCCACACTTATATTTCTCTATAAACTCATTTATATTACACCACAAACAGACACATAAAACATAAGCAGCTCAGGACACCATAATTTGTTAGCATTTGAAGTTTAGAACCAAATGCAGATTCCTAAGTGAACATAAAGGATAAATTTGATGAAGCTATGCACTTCGTATGCCCTGTTATAGCAAAACTGAAAATAAAAATAAAAATAAAAAATAAAAAATATATCGCAAAGAACGACCTCTCATAATCATATTGTCGTATTAAATCATATCATAAAAGGCTAGTGAATCAATTGAAAGAGCTTTATTTAACTCGTCGTTCGAGATTTCGAAACTCACCAGTTAGCGGCTCAGGGGTTTGATTTTGAAATTGAGCACAGGAATTGAACTTTACAGATGTAAGCAACCTTCGATGAGCACAAGCGATCGGTTGAGATAGCGTTGCGATGGGAGGTATACGGCTGAGGCAGCGGCGGCGTTGGGCGAGGCCTAGAAGAACGAGCTCAGGGAGGACGGGTGCAGGTGGCGTCACAATTGCGAGGACTTATGAAGCTTTTCAACATTCTCTCTTTTTAAATTGTTAATAATTAAAATTTGGTAAAAATATTTTTAAATGTAAGAAAATCCTCGTGTATGTACACTGAAGTTCTTTGTTATTTGNTTTTTACTTTTTAGCATACATATGTACGTATATATATAATTTTTATATAAATTAACACAATTATTTCAAATAATAATTATATTTTTCTTTCTGTTAATAATTTAACTATAATTATACTCTTTTTATAATTATTTATAATATTTTTTTAGTTTAAATAATTTGAATGCACAACTAAATTTCAGATAAAATATGTTTAATGGAAAGGAGAATTATCAAAACTATAGTAGTATTTAGTGAATCGAAATTCATGAATTCAAAGAACGTTCAGTCGAACTTTGTTACTGTCAAGGTTTGAAACTGATATAATTTATATTGCACTGTTATTATTTTTATACAATTATATAATTTATATTGCATTGTTATTATTATATATTTATTTTATAATACAACTCTCTATTTTTATGTACATTAAATTAAATGTATTGATTATTAAAAAGTATATAGTCCCCCTCAAAATAAATATTTGTATCCGCCCCTTTGTTTAAAATTATTTACCAAATACGATAAATTCTCAAACTTTTTTTTCCTATTTATATCAGATCCATCAAACAGAAAAAGGCACCTTAACAATGAGGAGGTAGCTTTTTCCTCCTCTTCAAAGGTGTTATACCCTACTTCGAATTCAACGTTTTGCTTTCAGAAGACTTAAACCTCTTTTCCTGCCAAAGTAGGTTTGATATCAAATTGAAATAATTTCTTACACAGCTTAAGCTCAATCATGAAGAGCTATTTTGTTAAAGTAGGTTTGATATCAAAGTAGGTTTGTTTCCCATGTTTCTATGACTCTTGTTCTTTATTATTTGGTGGAATATTAATAAAGTTCATACATCTTTCAAGTCTATCAAATATGGAGTTTTTTGTGCACTCTCTGAAAAAACAATACAACCACAAAGAGGTTACTTACATAAGATGCAGTGTAAGAAATATTATTATCCACATCAAAGCAAAATCCAAGAAAAAAACTACAAGATCATAGAATAACTCTATTACATGTCTCTAAATCTTTCCACTTAATCACAAGAATAAACTCCATTAGATACAAAATGGGCTAAACTCCCCACTGTCACTAAATACATATATTTTTTGCTACCCACGGCCACCAAAAACCCTTTCAAACAAAGATTAAATACATATAGCATTATCACCTATTGTCTTGTCTCTAAATCCAAAGTTGTCGGACATCTCGTCTTACACGTACGAGAATTATGGTTTATCGTCAAGGTTTTAATTAAAAACCCTACATTTGTAGCTAAAATCACATAACATACCTTATTCTTGAATACAGTACTGCCCATGAACTCGGGCACAAACTTCCGTGCTATAGTAGTTCTACGGATAGCCTCCTATGAATAGTGAAATCAACACTCTCAACTACTTCCATGCTACAAAGGTTTAATTAGTAAGTCTTCAATAGTGAAATCGACACTCTCAACTCTCAACTTCAATAGTGAAATCAACATGGCATGGTGTGTCAATTATATTAATTAACTTGAAATTACAGTAATATGGTCAAAAACCAATTGATTTAACACTGTTTTTCATAATACATTATGTTGCTAACATAAAATCTTTTATGATTTATCACTATTAGAACTAAAAGATTTAAAAACATAGAAATTACATAATTGCTTCTCCAATAAAAAAGAAACTGAATTTCTCTAAATCAAAGATGATTCATGGTTAAACAAGTTGTCTTACTTGTAGCCATCCAAACAGACCCAAATCGATTCATAGCATATATAACATAGATATCAAATTAATTAACTTTCATAGCATAATTCACTTACTTGAGTGGAGCTGAATGTTGTTGCCTGGTTTGAAGTATGTGTGAATTATGCCATGTTGATTAATCTGATATCTATGCTATGGATGCATATTGTTTGGATGTCTACACGTAAGGAAACATGTTCAGCCATAAGCAATTATGTAATTTCTCTGCTTTTTCTAATTTTTTTTTTTTTAAAATTCTGATAATGATAAATCATAAAAGAATTTATGTTAGCTATATACTGAGCGTGTTCATTTAGTTTTTCACTATTGAAGTTAAGAGTGTTGATTTCACTGTTGAGAGTTACTAATCAAACTTTTGTTTAATTATCTTTTTGATTCGTAGGAGGTGTTTCATAGGAGGCTATAGATTTGAAACGGAAATGCCATTTGGATCTTAATTGCCACACCAGTCAAAACTTTCATCGCCAATCAAACTTTCATGAATTATATTTGGTTATGCCGAAACAAGAAGATATATATATATATTTTTTTTTTTTTAAATCAGAG
>BKCP01008515.1:1697548-1721348 GCA_008636005.1 Striga asiatica
TGTTCTTTGAGGTTACTTCACGGCCAGTGAACGATTTAGCCAAAAATTTAAAAATTTGCAACTTTAATAATTGAATAAAATCAAAATATATGTATATTGAAAAATTACTTGTAAAATGAACCCTCATCAAATAGCAATGTTCCTCTTCTGAAAAAAAAAAAGCTGATTAGTGCAAATATAGAGATAACATCATCGAGCTTGTAGATTCTTGTGGGGTATAAGGCAGTGGCAACCAGTTATGCGCTCGCCAGAAAGAACACCAAATTTTTTTGTCACCTTGAGTTAAATCGATATACATGGGATTGCAGCTTCCTCTTAATATAAGATGCTTAGCAAAGCATCATACATATTATGCATATAAATTTCAAATTTGTTTCATCTATATTTGACTTTTAAGAAACACGTAAATATATATTTAAACATAGAATATTGAACCAACATGGAATGAGTCATACAAATGGCCACTCTCAGGGTCTAAACCTTAAATTCCCTCCACATGTGCTCGAGTGGTCGAGTATGACTTGCTTCGTCAATTCGTCATAAATTGATCGAATTACACTGAGCTCAAACTCTTGCATTGAAGATCTGCTTCATATCAAAAGACTTATGGTGTTTCTCCAAATATAATATTACGAGAATTAAATCCCATAAACATTAGGCCAGTTCACATGCAAACCTACCATACTAAAGTTGATACACATAGCTTAGAGCCAACAAATTAGTCATCATGCATGCAACTCATGGATTCGAGGACTACAATATTCGCAGACACCCTTGTACAAATGTGGTTTCATTTCCATTGTGACGTCGAACTGATCCATTCTAGTAATAGCCTCACCATGAAATTGCACAATCTTAATCTGAAAAAAGTTTAACTCGAAACATTCAGGTAACTAACATCATTGAATAATGTAATAAATACAAGAAAAATTAAAACATAAAGAATTGAAAAAGAAAACAAAAATCAACACCAAGAGAGATAGATTGGAGATGAGACTTGGTACAATGTGAAATATGACTCGATAAACTAAATTGCTATGGATAAGTGGTGAGTATTATTTACCTCATCAAAAACGTGCTTATAAGATCTATTACCGTACACCTTAACCAAAGCTTCATTCAGACCCTGGTGGTAATACAGTAAAAAATAAAAAAACAAAGACGTGGATGCAAACACAAGAGATAATATAAAAGAGAAAAGAAAGCTAACAAGAAAATATAATTATTAAGCTTGTACCTTTAAATCACCAGCAAATCTAGTAACATAACAGATTTTGGCCTCTACATTGTCATAACCCGTAGCTTTCCAAGCTTCAGCTTTTGCATCCAATTCCGCTTGAGCATATTCATCAAGTTTCACCAGAACCTTCTCATGCACATCATCGTACATCCAGTGCACGATTAAAATACTCAAAGAAAATCTGAGATAGAGATGAACGAATGCTTGTTTCAGCGATAAATCTTGCTGAGCGAAAGAAATCATGATTGATCACTATTAAGGAATAAGGGAAATATGAAACACCTCACAGCAGCACAAACTTCATTCTTTTCAATCTGCTCCATGTATTGATGGAAGCCAGGATCTTTAATGATATTCTTAACTGTAGCCAACACATCCTCATTTCCAACCTTAGCCCGTTTGCCATATTTTTCTACAAACCGACGGCCGTCAAAGTCCTGATAAAAACGACCAAAAAAATAATAGAAAAAGGCAATTGGACTACCAAAGAAAGATTAGGCCCACATGTTGGAGAAGATATGTTTTATTCCACAAGTGAGGTTAAAATGGAGTGAGATACCATCTTAATGCTCTCGCTAAGCAATTGAATGAAGTGGGGATCCTCCAAAACTTCATGTGCTAAATCACAATGTAGTTTAGCGGAAAACAAGGCCCCATCATCTTTAGGATCAAAAATGTGAAGGTATTCCATACATTGTTGTGCTTTCCCAAAAAGGCGCGAATCTAGTTTTAGGCCTTTGGCCAACTCGTAAATGAATGGTTCCTAAATAAATTAAAGGAATAAAATTAATCTGACATTCATATATATATATGTATATATGTATGTGTGTGTGTGTGTATTTACAAACTCTACAAATATCACTAAGTGATAATGATTATAGGTGATTAAGAGCATATTTCAACACTAAACAAAATTTAGGGTAAGGAATAAGGTATATACATCTTCAAGTATCTGAATGGGAGTCCCATGCTCCATTAACCATGCTGCGCGTTTCTGGAATTTCATAAGAAAAAAAAAAAAGAAGGAAAGAAAATAAATTAAGTAATGAATACGAAAAAAAATGAATTAATAACAAATATTAAATGAAGATATAACTGAACTCGGCGCACACGATGTATTTAACTATGTATATGTGTGTGTGTGTGTGTGTGTATATATAAAGCAAAAACCACAACTGCAAGACTACCTCCAGTTCCAAAATCTCCATGTAATTGTCCATATCCATGTCAGTTTCTCTTTCGATATTCTCAGTTCCCTCTTCTGCGACTTTATGTCCAAAGTCTCCATCAAAACACATCAATTTTTCATCAAACCCCAAAGGCAAAGGCAGCTTTTTATAACTCCAGTACCCAAGTAAAATGATCAAAAGTCCCCTTCACGAGAGAGAAACTATAATCATTTAAGACGGACGTAAATGTATAGCAGAACATTGAAATTAACAAATATAAGGAATCCCCTAGAAGAACAATGCACGTTCGTACAAATTAAAAGATGCTGGAAGATGTTAAAATGGACTATGAAAACATACCTAGGAGTATCTCACACAACCACACAACGCTGCATAATACACGAACCTTATCATTGTAGCAGGAGGCCTTTTGAGTTGGAGAATATCACTCAAGTTGTGATCTGCCTTGATACGACACATACGTTCTCCAATTTGTTCATTTTCCACTTCATTCGAAAGTTTTTCTATGATGTCAGGAACGACGCAATCCTATGAGTGCAAAAAATTATCTGTTTCAAGAATTGAATATTGTGCATAGCTCAAGTATTCTAGTGATATCGACCGAGAGTTAAAAAACAAAAACTAGAAAATAGACCTGGACAAGCAATCCTTGAATCCCGGAATTGAACAACTCATTTCTCCATATTCTCATAACTAGAGCAAAATGCTCGAATGCAGAGTCATTAAACGCCCCATCCTCGAGAACTGTAGAAGCTTGGAGTGCCTCCAGAAGTTGTTGTGCCCTTTGAACAACAAACTCGTCTTTGGCAAGTTGATCACACTTATTGGTGATGATTGGATCCTACACAAATTAAATTCGGGTATTAACGGAAGTCCAGTCCAGTATGCCGCTATAAACAGAGATGAAAACTGAAATCATCACCACAGTGCATTGCAATCAGAAATAAAATTAAATACCGGAACAAAGGCAATAACGTGTAGAAGAACAAAAAAACTAATTCAATTACAAAGAATTAAACCTCTTGAGGGTGATTATTATCTATTTCCAATTACGTAACACATAAAACAAAAAGAATTAAAATAAGAAAGAGAGAGAGAGAGAGAGAGAGAAAAGAAGAGAGATTGGCGTACGGAAAGAAATCTAGAGGCGAGGGAGGCATCAAGCAGCCCTGTAATGGCCGGTCTCTTGGCATTTTCCTTATCAGCAGCCTCCTGTGGGCTCACTTTTCTCTTATCTCCAAATCCGAAGCTGTCGGACTTTTCCTCGTCCTACACGAATTATGGTTTATCGTCAAGGTTTTAAAAACTTGGATTGAGGGATTTGAAATATATAAATTTCAAATATACAAGTTTGAATCCCCCTTGACATGTTGGGATGATGATAGAAGTTGAAGGATTTCAAATTCAGATTTTAATCGATTTTAAATCCCTCAATCCAAACGTAGCCTTCACGTCAAACACAAATTCACAAATTCATCATCTAACCCGAGTCATTTAACGATTGGAAAATTTGAGGTTCGAAAGTAACACGAAATAGACAAAATCAGGGCTACCAGATTATTGTAAAGGTTTTATACTTACATCTGCAGTAATCATGCAATCTCTCCTTCCTGGTCGTTCCGGACAATCATGCCTTTCCTCCTGCATATTGTAAACAAAACAAGCTCAATTAATAAAAGACACAAGCAAAAACACACACATACATTTAAAAAGGAAACAAAATAGTTGCCTCCTTCTCCTCCCTCAGCCGTGCGGAGGCATCGCTTCCGGCGGAGAAAGAGCGGATATATAAATTGCCGGCGAGCAGGGCGGCAGCGGATGCCCGTGGCGGCACGGGGCCGACGGATCTGGTGCAGAGAGAGTATAGAAGGCGCGCTGGAAAGTTTAGGGCCGATCGCGATGCCATTTATATCGAGGGGTTTTTGGGGGGAAAAGCCCTGCCCGGTGGGAAAGTAGCTGATAACAAAGGGGAATGGAAATGGAAAAAGGTGGCGATTGAGTGGGTTTTACCAGGGTTTTTCAAGATGATTTTATTTTTTTTTTATTTTATTTTTTTATATTATTTATGGTAAAGAGGCCAGGTTATAGGTAACAAAAAAAATTGTTTTATTTTAACATATAAAAAAATACAAATAGTAAATACAACCAATAAAAAAAAATCATGCTTTGATAATGTTGTAATTGTCGGATATGATATTTATAGTTCACGAAATCGTGACAAGATGTTGATGAACACCTACTAACGTGCCATGGCAATATCTAAAAAGTTTTTGTTTTCGTACACATTATTTGTAAAGTAGATGTAGGTCATCTAGTCCATGAACATGTTACGTGATGACTAATTTTTGTTGGCTCTGAGCTGTGTGTGTCAACTTTCTCATTTTTGAGAAAGTAGTCAGCTACCTATCATCCCTTCGTAGCATGTAGCCCATTAAGGAAGTTGGGAGCGAGTGAGGTTTTCAAATACTCGACCAAAGGAGAGGAGGTCTTGTGAGACTCAAAGAACGAATAATACAATCCAAGTGTACCATCTTCTTTCTCATTTCAAGAAAAAGGTGCATAAGAGTGGCAATCGATTGCCCGACCTCTCCAAGCAACTATGGATTCTAATGTTTTTGGGATTTAATTATCGCATTATTATATTTGGAGGATAGTTATTTTCTTGTTTGGCATATTTATCTTGTTCATGTTCTTTTCATGTTGTATTGACATGCATGTAATGCAATATGTTGTTCCTTACATTTAAACTAGTACGCCACGCGCAGGTTGATGCTAAAATGATATTGATGAAAATATTATTTATTATAATATAAAATATTTTTTTAAAGATAATATTAGTAGTTGATGAATTGTATTAATTATTACCGTTATCATCATAAATAACAATTAGAAATGTTAGAATTGTTTTAACATATAAAAAATAGAAATAATAAATACAGCCCATAAAAAAGAATTACAATAATAGAGTTTCCTCATTCGAGAATGTTGTAATTGTCTTTGTGGATCATATACTCAGATTTAATTGTGGGGTAAGATATTCATAGATCACAGAATCGTGACTAAGGAGGTGCATCGACTTAATCGAACTAAGAAAACTGAAATAATCGAACCATATTATGCCAATAACCGAACATTAACCGACGAACTTCTTCGTGAGTTTCGGTTGGTTTAACTATACATTTTAAAATATATATGTAATATAAATAATATATATATATATATTCAGTCGGTTCGGTTATTTCAGACATTTGATGTCCAAAAACCGACACCGACCGAAAGAACCGAAAAATCATTCTACTAAAACCGAAAACCGACCGAGTCGGATAAAAACCGAACCGAAATTTTCGGTTTGGTCAGTTTTTTCGATTTTAGTCGAATTATGCACACCCTTTATCGTGACATGCCGCTGATAAATATATATTTGCCAGCCTTGCAATATAACAATATCTAAAAAAGTTTATGTTTTGTACTCATTATTTGTAAACGTATAGGAGACGTGCAGTGCAAACAACCAACAATTTATTCAACAATTCAATTATCCTATGAGTTATCTCAAGATTAACTATGTGCAGATTGGAGCGTGACGCAATGTAAAAACTAGCCAAAAAAACTATAGGATGTAAAACTACAAAGATTATGCTGTTACATATGTTTCAACTTTCAAAATAGAAATTTAGAGGGGAACAATCTGTAGCTGCAGATTGTTATGATCGTCCTCATGCGAAGAAGAAGAAGACTCGGGATTCATGTGTTGCTTGGCAGCATTCATCTGTTGGACTGGCGGAGGATCTATGACAGTGGCTTCAGACGAGATGGCTTCCGAAAGATGGTGCCTCATCTCCCTATGCTCCTGGCATATGGCACACCAGTGGAGGCAACAATGCACCATGCATGGATCGCAAGGTGAATTCTGCAAATCGACCACATGTCCCAACAAATAATATTTGTCGTTAAAATTTAAAATATATGTACATTTAGGGGCTAAATTGCAATTTTTAAGATATCAATTTAGGTCCCACTGGAGTGACATAACAATTTATCCTGTAATTTAAAATTTGGTTGTAATTTCAGTCTTTTTAGCCCTCAAAATTCCGAAATTGCAACAAAAATTTTAAATTACAGGACTTAAGCTGGTAATAAAATCCATCCCAAATATATAAATTGGGAATTTTGATGATCAAAATATTGAAATTGTAGCAAAATTTTAAATCACAGGACTTAAAATACTACATGTCATTCTACTAGGATCTAAATTGCTACCTTGATAATCTAATAGGACTAAATTATCAATTTAGCCTACATGCCTACATTTTTAGGTTGTCGCTTTTATTCCCCGACTATCAAAATAATAATAATAATAATAATGTGCAAAATCTTCCGACTTATTGTTTATAAAAAAACTTCAAGAAACATGGAAATCACCTTGAGATGATATTTTCTTTGCAGCAATTGCCGACCCATGCCAGTATAGATGCCGCAAACCCACCATGCGAACAACAAACCTTCAGTAAGAAGGCAGGCTGTGTCGGGATCTATACCATGAGATGCAGCTGTCAATGTGGCAAGGGCAATTCCTCCCTCGACACATATTGCGTGACCAATGCATGCGCTTTGCTGAGTTATGTCTTCGTTAAAGGTTGCCACATTGCGCCCGAATAGCACACAAGGGCAAAACAGTCCAGTTATGCCTGGAATATGTGAGAAAGTAATTGTAAATGTTGATATCATGTGCCTCAAACGAGAGAAAAAACACTATACCTAGAAGACATTTTTTTGATTGGACTCGGTCTTTAAGGAAACATTTTTATCCCAATATGCAAGTTTTATTAAAGTCTCCAAAAGGTACACTATAATAATAGCTTAGCATACTTCAACCTTACTAATCATGCTCTATAATTTTTTTGATTTACTATTTCCAAATGACACCAACTATATTTTCTCTTCATGTCCAATCAGACCCTTGAAATTCATAAATTTTCATCCGAAAAATTCTATTCATCACTATTCTCCAGCAGAAGGAAAAATGAAAGTATATGCAGTTACTCACTTGGACACTGGATTTCTGTTCATAAAATTTCCACCTCAAGATGTGTGTTTCAGTTTTGTAAAGAGACATATCATGACATCAAATTTTTCAAGGATCTAGAATGTGAAACTTCTATCTGGATTTGCTCATTGGAACTGAAACAGAGAGCAAAAGGTAATGAGGACTTACAACTTTCATGATCTTCAGTACATCCGAATATCCCTGTTATCCAGTCCTCATCAGCCGGGGGTGAGTAGGTTGGTGGTAAAGTTTGTCCACATTGTTCACATTTGGGAGCATTTAACTGTTAATATAACCTATTAATATAACAAAGCAAAAAGTCTTCTCTCTTTCTTTCTTTCTTTCTTTCCGAAATCAAAACCATTAATATGAAATTCTACGGCCAACATATTGAAATGGACAATAAGCAATAATAGTCCCCACTTTATTTGTTGTCGCTATTCGCACACAAATCCTTTGATCAATAAACACCATATTAAGGAACACATTTTTTAATAACCCACAAAAATTTCCATGATCGAAAGCAAGATCAACTGCATCAAACACATTCGAATCATCACTCTCACCTACTTCTTCAGTCCTCCCTAATTGAACCAGAACAAAGCTACAATTATGTCGTAAGACACCCAACTTTACGAAATTAATCAAATTCCATTAATGACATCCACAATTCATTCAACTCATGTGATCATTCACAGGTTGACCAATGAACACTCTTATACACAATCAAACACAAAATTTCTACATCAGACACAAAACCAGAGAACAAATGATGTCACAAAATCAACCGCAAATACATTGTATTCCAGCAAAAGTAGATTTACGCAACTGAATTCTAAAACAACAAAAATAAACAAACCACACGTTTCTCACATACCTCTTCAATCTTCTCCGATTGCCACAATTCTATCCTAAGATACCCAACTTTACGAAATTAATCAAATCCCAGTAATGAAACCCACATTTCATTCAACTAATGAGATCATTCCTTGATTGAGCAATGAACACTCTTAGTATACACAATCAAACACAAAATTTTCCTACATCACACACAAAACAGATGACAATGGCTGCCACAAAATCAACTGCCAAAAAATCAACTGCCAATTTGGTGTACCAAAATAAATTTGCGCATCTGAATCAAAAACAACAAAGTGCATCAAAACGCATGTTTAATTATGGATTAAATAAGGGAAAATGAAAATCAGGTGTACCTCAGCAACATCGATCGGCTGATTTAACTCGCCGGGGGTGATATTCTGCAAAGAGTTCTGTTCTTTGGTCAGCTTAACGTACGACCCCTCTGCCATCTCTAACCATCACCGATTTATCTTTACGTACGTAGAAATTCATATATTCACACAAATAAGATCATACATTTCTGCGTGTGTATAAATAAAATTATGTCATTGCAATGTAAAGGGCCGGATAGTGAAAATGGAATTTTTTTTTTTTTCGTCGAGACGAAATAATGCAAATAATGAAATGAATATTTGCCTTTTTCTTTAATTTGCTTTTTCTACATTTTCCTCTTTTCTTTTTTTGTTTCATTATTATTTTTTTAAAAGCTTATTAATCACACAATTTATAGCGCCAATTTGATTGGATAAATGTACTAGCTAAATTGGGGTTCGAATTTTAATTTTCTAAAATTGGTGATAACAAATTTTGATATACAAGCATGTTTACCAATTTGTGTGCAATTTAAGGATCAGACACGTCCATAGTCCGTAGTCCATACGCTTCACTTTCGTCAAGCCACCTAAATTAGTGTTGGTTGTTTTATGTTCTGCTTTGGCAGTGATATTTTAATTAAGAAAATGTAACCACAAAATTTATCAATTTTTAACCGAAGTGTACTCTCTGATTGTCAAATGTCAATAATATATATTTTTTCCAGCAAAATGAAGCCGCCTCAAAATGATATACTACATACAACATATTTTTTATTTCACTTTGAATGGTCTTACCCAAAATATATATATGTATAGGTGACAGAGTAATTTCAATTTCTTATATATAAAAAAAAAAAACAGAGNCATGGTTTTTTTTTTCTTTTTACTCAGTTTAGTCATGCATGGTTGGACACAGCTATGAATAGCAAAAAACATATTTTAGAAGCGAGTCAACTAATCCCGTAAGCTCGCCGCAACAAGAATATCCTCAACTTCCCACATATCTCACATCAAACTTCATCTCTATTTAGGCTGAAAAATTCCAACTCAAGGAGAAAAAAAAAAGTACCGAAATTCCCCATTGAAAGCATCTTAAATAAAGCTCCATACCCCTGGAAAGAGCAGAAATGCACAACCAAATACAAGTTAACTGTTTTCAATCTATTACCAAACTTCGTATAGCCCATTAATTTTGAAGTCCCAAAATTTTATACAGCTCCACATTCTCAATGCAGCCAGAGCTTGGGGCCCACCAGTTCATGCTGTGCAGCAGAACCCTGATCTGCGATCTTCTGAATGCGTGATGAGAATTCCTCAGCCTAAAAAGAAGCACATGTTAGCAATATCTGCTAATCCAACATACACGAATTCGCAAAATTTGAGACATTTTCAATAATTTGGATGGATGAAACTAGAGAATAAAGATGTACAGGAAAGAGAGGTTATCATTCCCATTCTATAAGCTGTTATGTACATTACATCAACTAATATATGTTAGTCCCTGCTCGTCTTTATTTGCAGCTAGGATGCACTGTTCGTGTAAGCAAAAATGCTTCCCGACACAAACGGACACTTTTAGGATAGAAGAAGATATTGAACAACTCAAAGTATTGATTATTCAGTTTTTGCTGTGTTTACAAATACAAAACTACATCCCTATTTATAAGAACTAAAAACAACTACCTAGTGACTTTCCTAGAAATTACTTAAGCTGAAAAATCAGCCCATAATGGCTGCTATGAAGGTGCTTTGCAGCTGCAAGGAATTTGCATTGCTATTGCAATGAAGCTGCAAGGAAACAGCAGATTATATATTTCTTACAATTCTTCCCCTAATCATGCTGCTCTTCCTTGTTTCCTATCATTCCAATCTTGGTCCTCAGCTCCATGAACCGAAGACGGCCGAG
This sequence comes from Striga asiatica, assembly GCA_008636005.1. Taxonomy (NCBI): domain Eukaryota; kingdom Viridiplantae; phylum Streptophyta; class Magnoliopsida; order Lamiales; family Orobanchaceae; genus Striga; species Striga asiatica. The sequence goes on from BKCP01008515.1 coordinate 1,708,107, forward strand.
TGGCTTGGTAAGGATGTCTGCGAGCTGCCGTCCGGATTCGACAAACTCCAAAACAATATGTCCTTCATCGACACAATCCCTGATGAAGTGAAAACGGGTATCGATGTGCTTGCTCCGGTCATGGAGGACTGGATTTTTTGCAAGGGCAATGGCGGGCTGGTTGTCCACCATCAGAGCTGGTGGACGAGCTTCCTCGCCGGTCAGCTCGCCCAGCAACCTACGCAGCCAGACCGCCTGACATGCCGCTGTGGCTGCCGCCACGTACTCCGCCTCGCACGTAGACAACGCCACGATCTTCTGTTTCAACGACTGCCATGAGATTGGGGCTGATCCAAGGAAGACGAGCACACCGGAGGTGCTCTTCCGCCCATCAATGTCGCCTGCCATGTCTGCATCGCTGAAAACCGTGAGCCGCAGCCCACTTCCACCGCCGGTCTTGGGAAAGATGATGCCCTGGTCCACCGTCCCCTTGACATAGCGCAACAGCCGCTTTACCGCAGCCCAATGATCCTCTCGGGGGTCCTCCATGAAACGACTGACATAGCCCACGGCGAATGCAATATCTGGCCTCGTGTGGACTAGATAGCGTAGCCCGCCGACGATACTCCGGTAGAGTGTTGCATCCACCTTTTCCGCGGTGCTGGCTTTCGTCAGTTTCAGCCGCTCCTCCATTGGAGTCGCGCATGACTTGCAGTCAGCCATGCCGCTCCGCTCCAACAGCTTCCCCGCATACGCACGCTGGCAGAGAGTGATGGAGTCTCTCCCCTGCTTCACCTCGATGCCGAGGTAGTAGGAGAGCTGCCCGAGATCGCTCATGCGGAAACGAGCTGCCATCTCGTGCTTGAAACCGTTGATGTCCCCTTCTCGTGCCCCGGTGATGATCAAGTCATCTACATACACGCCGACGACGAGCTCCTCCTTCCCCCGTCGTCGCGTGTAGAGCGCGTGCTCAGTCTCGCAGCGCGTGAACCCAAGCGTACCCAGAGTGGCATCGAGCTTGGCGTTCCACGCTCGCGGGGCTTGTCGCAACCCATAGAGTGCCTTCCGCAGCCGTAGCACCTTGTGCTCCTTTCCCTTGACGACGAAGCCCGGGGCTTGCTTGACGAAAACAGTCTCCGCTAGCTCTCCATTTAGGAAGGCCGATTTCACGTCCAGGTGATGAATGCGCCAGTCCTTTGCTGCCGCCATGGCTAGCAGTAGGCGAACTGACTCCATGCGCGCCACTGGTGCAAAAACTTCCTCAAAGTCGATGCCCTCTCGCTGGACGAAACCGCGAGCAACGAGGCGCGCCTTGTGCTTGACTATGGCGCCACACTCGTCCCGCTTGACTTTGTAGACCCATTTGAGCCCGATTGGATGACAGCCTGGAGGTGGATCGACGAGCTCCCACGTCTCATTTTCCTCGATCGCCTTCATCTCCTCTAGCATAGCTCGTCTCCAATTGACATCTCCCTCGGCCTGCGCGAAAGTCGATGGCTCCTCTGCGCTGACGAGGAGCAGCTCCTGATCATCGAGTAATCGGCTCGCTAAGCCTGGTACCGCCGAGTTGCCAACAAGGTTGTCCATCCTGCGAAACCTCACCCCCTCGCCGTCGTGGAAGGCATCCACATACTCGTCGATGTCGCTTGGAGGAGAGGCGAACTCAACTGTCGTCGGAGATGTCCCCTGTCCTGCCGCAGTAGGGGAATGTGGTGAGGGTGTGTGTGCAGCCACTGGTGGAGATTCTTCGCCCGTGCCCGTCATGGCAGGACTTTGCGGCTCATCCGACGCCGCCACAGCTGTTGGACTTGGCGCGTCCGCAGCTGGCTCCTCTACTCCCACATCTCCTCCTCCGTGGATCACCAAATGCTCGATGACGAACGTACCGCCAACGCCACGGGCTTCCCCCGTGCCAGGATTCTCCCAATCCCAGGCCGCCATTTCGTCGAACACCACATCCCGCGAAACCACCACCTTGCCTCCACGTGGATCGTAGAGCCGATAGGCCTTGCTCCCCTCCTCGTAGCCTAGGAACACCATCGGTGTGCTCCTATCCTCAAGCTTGGACATGAAGGGCTTCGTCTTCTTCACATGGCCAATGCACCCAAACGTCCTTAGAAACGAGACGTCGGGCTGCCTACCATGCCAAGCTTCGAATGGCGTCATGCCCTTCAGGGCCTTTGTGGGCGCACGGTTGAGGATGAACACTGCCGTGCTCACAGCCTCTCCCCAGAACTCCGCTGGCATGCCCTTTGCCTTCATCATGCTTCGGGCCATGCCCACCACGGTCTGATTCCGCCGCTCCACTACACCGTTTTGCTGCGGTGAGTACGGCGCAGTGTGATGGCGCACCACCCCCTGGTTTGCACAGTACGCAGCGAATTCCACCGATGTGAACTCGCCACCGCGATCCGTCCTCAGCACGCGCAGCCGTTTCCCAGACTCTACCTCGGCTCGCGCCTGGAACCGCTTGATTGCCTCTGCTGCCTGATCCTTACTCGTCAGGAGCTGCAGCCACATGAAACGGCTACAGTCATCCACGAGCAGCAGGAAGTAGCGCCGTCCGCCATGCGTAGCCGGTGTGATCGGCCCGCAGAGGTCGCCGTGGACGAGCTCTAGGACGTCCGCCGCACGATACTTGGCCGCCTTTGGGAAGGGCAGCCGCTTCTGCTTCCCTGCCAGGCAGCTGTCGCACAGCTCGCCTGCGTGCTCGATGTGCGGGAGCCCGCGCACCATCTTCCTCAGCCGGCCGAGTGCGTCGAAGTTCAAATGGCCGAAACGAGCATGCCATAGCCATGGCTCTTCGGTGTGTCGTACTGCCAAGCACACTGGCTGCTCCACCTTCAAGTCGAGGAGGTAGAGGCGGTTCCGGGAACGCTGGACCTTGGCCAACAGCCGCTGGTCTCGGTCCCTGAGCTTTAGCACGCCGCCTTTGACAAGCACCTCACAGCCGTGCTCGTCCAACTGCCCGATGCTGACGATGCTTGAACGCAACTGCGGGATATAGTACACATCCGTCAATGCGCGGTGCTCGCCGTTCTGGCACCGGAAGATGACGTTGCCGCGACCTCGAATCTCCACCTTTGAGCCGTCTCCGAACTTCACCGTCCCCGTCACGCCGTCATCAAGCTCGGAGAAGGCCTCCTTGGAGCCGGTCATGTGGTTGCTGGCGCCGGAGTCTAGGTACCACCTCTGCTCCATGCCACCGCCCATTCGTCCAAGGTGGACTTGGGCACTTGACTCGTCGAGGTGAACGACCTGTAGTGCCTTCCCCTGCTCTGCAACCGCCGCCTTGACTTCCTCTAACTCTGGCTCAACGTCGTGCAACTTGCAGGTCGTTGCCATTAGAAGAGTTGGCTCCTCGTCGTCTACCTGCGCGAGGTGTGCCTCCCTCTTCTCCTTCTTGGGATTCTTGCAATCCCGGGCCCAGTGTCCTGTCTTCCCGCAGCGTCGACAAGTGTCCTTGTCGATCGGACGCACGTTGTCGCCGTCCTTCTTCTTCTGCGGGGCCTTGCTACGACGCTTGCCGTAGCCGCCACGGCTGGAGGAGCCTTCCCCGGGCCGCCTCTCGCGCATACGAGCTGCCCATTCTTCCTCGGTCAGCAGTAACTTGCCGCTGGTAGTTATCGTCGCCGTCTCCACACGGTCATCGACCGCCCGCAAGCGCCCAGTCACATCCTCAATCGTGAGGGTGGACATGTCGATCAACGTCTCGATGGAGAGCGCGATCTGGGCGTACTTAGGTGGCACGACACGCAAGTATTTCGCGACCGCCTCCTCGTCGGTGATGGTGACGCCGTGCGCCGCCAGTTGACTGACGAGCGACTGCAGACGGAGCGAGAAATCCTCCACTGCCTCGCCGTCGCGGAACACCAGCGCCTCATACTCCCGCCGCAGCTGCTGCGCCTTCGCCTTCTTTGCGCGATCAGACCCGATGCGCATGGCCTTGAGGGCGTCCCAAGCAGCCTTTGCGGAGTCCTTTACGCCCAGCGACTCCACGTACTCGTGAGGCACAGCGGATAGAATCGCTTCCATCGCTGCACAGTCCTCTTCTTCATCCTCGGTGCCTTCTTCAATGGCCCGCCATAGCTTACGCGCACGCAACTTGACCTTCATCAGCACCGCCCACTCGCCATAGTTTGTGCGTGTGAGGACCGGCCAGTTGGCCCCGCCAACGTCCCGTACGGTCCTGTGGATGATGACCTCCTGGCGCGGTGAAGCGTGTGCACCGCTCCCTTGCACCATCGACGCAGCATCTTGGCTTGCCATGGCTCTGATACCACTTGTTAGTCCCTGCTCGTCTTTATTTGCAGCTAGGATGCACTGTTCGTGTAAGCAAAAATGCTTCCCGACACAAACGGACACTTTTAGGATAGAAGAAGATATTGAACAACTCAAAGTATTGATTATTCAGTTTTTGCTGTGTTTACAAATACAAAACTACATCCCTATTTATAAGAACTAAAAACAACTACCTAGTGACTTTCCTAGAAATTACTTAAGCTGAAAAATCAGCCCATAATGGCTGCTATGAAGGTGCTTTGCAGCTGCAAGGAATTTGCATTGCTATTGCAATGAAGCTGCAAGGAAACAGCAGATTATATATTTCTTACAATATATACTCTCAACTTCATGGAATTGATCGGTGCATTTGACCCGAGTGAAAAAATTCAAACCAAGTGAAGAATAATTTAAAAGAGTTTTGGAATGTAACCTTCTCATCAATCCACATCAATGAACTCAATTGATTGTTCAATATTCGGACAACAGCATCGAGTGGAGTCATTCCATCAGTTGCCTCGAGCTCTCCACCCTAATTTCATAATTATTTGAGAAATTACAACTCCTAATCTCATTTTATGGAAAAATATAAATAAAACTGAAAGGTTACGAAAAAACGGACAGTTACCTGATTGGCATTCAGAGTATTAATAATAGATTTAATTTGTTCTGTCATGTGTTCGAGCTCCCGCTCTACCACTTCAGCCTGCTCATACCTTAAGTCAGAAATAAGAAAAAAGGTTAAGTGGAGCAACTAGCTTTCATCATTGCACAAACCCACCAATGGGTAACATATCCAACAATTTAAATAGCATGAAAAGAAATTTATGTATCATTTTCACAGTTAGCTCCATTAAAATCTCTAAAGGGAATATGATATTTAACACTTTGTCATACACACACCAAAACCTTTGTGCCCACCACAGTATCCAACATGCTTAATTGAAAAGTAAAGCACGATGACATTCTCTAAGATACAATAACGAGAGATCGATAGACCCAAAAGGACAAAGAAATATGATAATATACATATATTGATATATATAGTGTGCGCATGTGTGTAAATAATAGGTAGCCTGTGCTTACATAGCATCTCTTGTGGATGCAGCTTCATCGTCAAGAAGCAATCCACGCTCATCTCGGTACATCCTCTCAGCTTCTTCCTCCATACTCTGCAAGGCCTTGTCTACCTAATTAATACATGAAACACAACAAAAGCTGTAGATTTAGCTCATTCATGATATTATAACAAGAATACTGAAGAATATATGACTGTTTGAGACATGATGGGAAGTACACACTAGTGGCTCAAAGGTTGTTCAGTTGTTCCAAACAGATAAGCATGAAAATGGAAACAAGATGGCAATAATGACATCAGTAAACCACCTCATCTTGATGAGTTTCAATTAGCTCTAGCTGCCGCTCCAAACTACCTTGTGTCTCAACCACCTTCGCTACCTCAGTCTGCGGAAAATGTGCCAAGTGTGGGAACCAACAGACAATGATTCCCAAGGGCATACCAACATTAGAGTACAAATAAGCATTATCAAAACATCAAATTTTTTTCGAGTATAACATTAGCATTTAAGCTTGAAACATATAAATATATGATCAAATTATCAAATACTTGTATTATAAAATGATGAGTAGAAAAGTATTATTGTTTTTCCATGTGTTTTGTAATAAATCAACTATTTCACTAGGAAGGAAATATGTGCAATTTCATTGGACGCATTGGCTAAAAATAAAATGATATGCTTCCTGCCGTGGTAACTGGTAATTATTGAATACCTCAAGCTTGAGAAGGATATCACGATTCTGAAGAATCCTTCGGTCCCACTCGGCAATAGCATTAGCTTGTTTTCTAAACTTGCCAGTGCGCTCCTGTAGTTCAGTATTCCATTCCTTGATGATCTACAAAAATAAAATAAAATACAAATCATCATAAAAATGGCACGGCAGAAGCAAACCGGATATGTCTACCATGTTGTAAATGCCCAAGTCCAACCCAGTAATTTATAGGACAAAAATGACCACGTAACTTTGTTCTGGCATTAAATATAAAATAAATATTTACGAGAACTTTATTTACCTCCTCAACTGTTTTCCCTGTAATTTCAGATGGTAACTTAGGTGCAGAGGCTAAAGCTGCAGTTGTTGAAGTAGTCCTGCAGATCCAGTAAAAAAAAAAAGATAAAAACTCAGGACATCAATACTTTCATTATTGAGATAAGCTTATGTTATGGAGGTATACAGACCCACTACTGGAAGCCACAACCAAAGCAGATGATGTTTGAGCTGCAGAACTGCTACTTGAGCTCGTTGTAGCTGTTATACCCCCAGTCACGCCTGGCACAAGTAATACATCAAATTGCCGAATAAGGAAGGTGTTGAAAGAAAAGGTCTTCAGATTAAAATGTAGGAGAAAACAACAAAAGAGCAAGGTTCCTCATCTCATCATTGAACAAAAACCTAATTGAAAATCACGTGAGAAGTGGACATTCTGATAGAAGAAATCATGTTATACACTTAAGCACCTGAACAATATCATCTATAACAAGCACCCAAATAATATCTTCTTTACTGATTCTGACTATGAATAAACAATTACATAACAACAAGCACAAAAGCCAGCTATGAGAGTTAACAACAAGTTGCAGGATTTAACTTGTCTGAATCTGTACACTAACAAACTGCTGCTTCAAACTGACAAATGATGCCAACAACATATATTAACAAAAGTACATAAGAATGAAATGAGATGATGATCATGATGATGTTAGAGTTTCCATTGCGAAAAAATATAACTCCTGAGTACAAACAAAAAAGTCGCACATATGCAGTACATTTCTTCAATTATTTCAACAATGAAGGCCAATAAACTCAACCCTACTTTAAAAACAGTGCAGATAAAAGTAATGTACAGTAGCTCTTTAAAGCATACAAAAGAATAAGAACAAGAGCAGACTCAAAGAAAGAAAAACATTACCAAACGAGGGGACCGCAGCAGTTAATTGGGCTTGCGAAGAAGATGGTGCACCAGGTGTGGGTGTTTTCAAGGACAGTGAGAAAGAACTAGTGCTTCCACCAGCTGATGCAGCTGCATTACTTGTACCAAAACCAGTAAAACTCGAAGATGGAGTAGATGCATTGGTTATTGATCCTGCAGTCACTGTAGAAGAGGTACCACTGGATGATGGAAAGGCCAAACCAGATATAACACTGGCACCAGAAGCACTCGATGAAGCTGGAGCTGAGGCATTGGCAGTTGTAGTAGTTGTAACTGTCGAAAACAGAGAAGAAGGGGTGGTGGTACCAAATGTAGCCGGTCTTGAAGTGGCCGGGCTGGAAAAGGAGGACAAAAAAGCAGATGATGAAGCCCCAGACACCCCGAACAAAGAACCAGGTGAAGAAAGTGAAGTAACTGCTGCTGATGACGAGGCTGCAGAATTGGAGGTGCTCTTCAAGAATGAAAAATCAGAAGTACTGCTAGAGCTAGGAGCCGAAGAAAGTGAAAAGGAGGGAGTGGACGAAGCTGATGCAGATGCCGATGGAGCTGAAGTTGAGGCACTTGGGAATGAGAACCCGGATGCCGATGAAGCTGAAGTTGAGGCACTTGGGAATGAGAACCCGGATGCCGACGAAGCTGAAGTTGAGGCACTTGGGAACGAGAACCCGGATGCTGATAAAGCTGAACTCGATGATACACCAAAAGCTGGGACAGGTGAAGATGTTCCGAACAATGAGGATGACCCAAATACACCCTGAGTAGAACCAGAACTTGCTCCAATCAATGATGGTGTAGTGCTAGCAGTAGTCGTCTGGTTTGAGGCTGACGAGGATCCAAATATGCCTGACACTGGAGCAGCACCCGACCCAAATAAAGATGCACTAGCTTGGGTGGCAGTCGGAGCAGCACCCGACCCAAATGATGATCCAAATACACCTGCGTTCGGAGCTGAACCCGATCCAAATAGAGGTGCAGGGGTAGTTGGAGTAGCTGCTGTTGAGGTTGATCCAAATGGACTGGACCCGAATAGAGGTGTGCTGGCACTGGTGGTTGAAGGAGCAGTTGACGATGCACCAAACGGGCTGGATGTTGGTGTGCTCGACCCAAATAGGTTTGAAGATCCTGGAGCAGGGGTTCCGAATACTGTTGATGTGCCGAATGGAGATGAAGAAGGCAAGGGGGATGAAGGAGCGGCTGCAGAAGTGTTGCCAAAGAGGTTGGTCGTCTGTCCTGCACCTGAAGAAGATGAACCGAAAAGGCTAGATGTGGGGGCTCCACCAGAGGACGACCCGAAAATGTTTGGAGACGGGGCTGGAGCCGACCCGGATCCAAATAAACTAGCTGCAGGCGCAGGGGACGGTGAGGATCCGAATATGCTCGGAGCTGGGGCGGCAGCAGAAGTAGATCCGAATATGTTCGGGGAGGGGGCAGCGCCCGAAGCTGCTGAGGACCCAAATATAGACGGGGCGCCGAAAGGAGACGAGGCCGCGGACGGCGTTGCCGAGGACGAACCAAAGAAAGAGGAGCCGCCGAAGGAGAATGAGTTAGAGGACGGCGCCGCTGCGGCGGAAGATGACGAGCCGAAGAGTGAGGAGCCGCCGAATGGGGAGGCGGCGGGGGCAGAAGGAGGCGTCGCGGCGCCGAAACCAAAAGAAGAAGCGGATGCTGCGGAGCTAGGGTTGGAGAAACCAGGGGACGACGACGAGAATGTGCTGGAGAATGATAAACCCGTGCCGGCCATGGCGGTGGCGGTAGAGGCTGAGGCGGCGGCGGCGGATGTGGCGTTGAAATTAAGCAGATAAAATGAAGATGGGGCGATTCTCAGTTGGGGGGAAAGGGTTTTGAAATTTGGGAAATATGTGATTGCAGTCACTGGGCGAGGGTGGCTTTTCACAATTTCACTTGATAGTTGCTACTACGTTGGGACCTTTCCGTGAATAAATGGCAAAAAGGTAGTTTTAACTTTTAAATAGTTTTTAGCATTTAAAATGATAAAACTTGNCCCAAAACGATAGATAGATTAATATCAAATAAAATGTACAATCCGCGAGACCAAGTAGTCCCAATACAAATCGGAGAACCACCGGAATAGTGGCCTAGAATACAACCAAATGGATATAAAATACATCTAAGGTAAGAAATACTTGAAATCTCAGATGCATTAAATACAAAAATACATTCAACTACCTACAAGAAAGAAGCAGATGTAGAGGACCACTGAACTCCATGGAGACCTAGTCACTCCAACTCATGTCAACTTCTCCTTGCAGCCAATACTTCTGAAAACTCCAGCCACTCCTGAATTGCTGCTTTTACTACTTCATGCTCAGGGATCAATGAGTTCTTGAATATGAATGATTTCTTGATTTCCAGAGCCACCACAAGATGTAGGTGGACAACTGGATCCTCTTTTCAGCAGTTAAGCCTTTGTCAATTGAGTAGACCCCCCACCAACAGCTCTTAAAACTGAATTCATAGCCCTTCAGACCATCCCAATTCACCGGTGAGAGTTCCCAGATAATCTTGGCTATGTCACAACTGAAAAAGACATGCTCAATTGTTTCTTCATGCTCACCATAGACTTTACAATCATCATCAATTGAAGAGGTTTAATATGTGGAATCTGGTTTTGCTATGAACCAACAGTTGGCTTCATAGTAGAGCCAACCTTCTATATACAACAAATAAACCTACCATATTAATAAAATTATATTAGTGTTATTTAAATAATCAAAGAATATGGTAGGTTTACTTGTTATATAGAGAAGGTTGGCTCCACTATGGAGCCAACTGTTAGCTTCATAGTGAAGCCAACCTTCTATATACAAAAAATAAACCTACCATATTAACAAAATTCTATTAGTGTTGTTTAAGTAATCAAAGAATATGGTAGGTTTACTTGTTATATAGAGAAGGTTGGCTCCACTATGGAGCCAACTGTTGGCTTCATAGCATAACCGATGTGGAATATGGATTGTTCATTTTTTATGATCATTAATTATTAAAGTTTAAAGCTTGATTTTTATCTATTCAAATTATAAAAAATACATAAAATATCATATTTCGAGTTTTAAGGAGCTGACAAACCTATTTTTGTTACTGAAATAAGCTCGAGAACGAACCAAGTCTATCCGAGTCTTTATAAGTCGAAACATCTTATTTAATTTAACAACTAAAATTATATGTATATTCGATAAGCTAAAATATAATGCATTTTGACAGTGTAGCACGACTCATTTTAAATATTGTCTCATAATCAAAATTTCAAATGTTTATAAAAGTAATATTTAACACTAATTTTTTATAGATAAATCATCTATAACTAACTTATGGATTAACTATTATTTTATTTTCAAATAATAATTTAATATTATCGTACATTAAGAATTTACTAAACGCGGTTTTGAATTATTCAGATATTCTATTAAGTTAATTTATTTACTGTTAAACGAAACGAGTCGCTTACGAGGTTGGTTCGGATTTGCTCATTTGATAAACTCAACAAACTCGATCTTATTTAAGTCTCGTTTAGATAACGAGTCTGGTTTGACTCATTAGACTTAATAAATATGAGGCTTACGTAATCTTTTAAACTTTAATATAGTGTGACTCATTAAAGAGCTGAGCTCGAACTCACTTGTATATGTATTTGAACGAACATGTAATAATTATGGTGCAAGTCTTCAAAGACAAAAATTATGCATTAAGACTTAGGAAAATTATTCACATTATTTGTAGCTCATATGCTACAATAGTCCACAGCAAGCACAGCAGGTGGTGCCATTTCTATATACCATTTCTTGTGGAATATATTTCTAAAGGCCCATCTAAAAAGTGAGAGCTAATTCTTTGTTGGGCCTTGATACTGGGCTATTTACAGGACTGTGTGAAACATCAGGGGCCCAAAATCCATGAAATCCAAGAGGGAAATTCAAATGCCTGGGGACCTCAAACCTTGCTACTAAAGCATTGTTCCTCCCAATCAACTTGGAATCAAGTACAACAAGATAGCACATCTGGTTTGAAACTGCATACTGCAAATTTCAAGGTTTAATGTTGTTAGCAATTAATAATAACAGTAAAAGTACCAAATTTAAAAACTTTCATATATACATATCTTAGGACAAATTCAATTGCTCAAAACGATTCATTTTGGTATATATAACTGACTTCTACCACAAGGAGGTAACCATCATCTTCGTCTTTTTTGTCACGTTTCGCGATAAAAATTGGCTCGCCAATGAACTTTCTTCTACCCGTTGACCAAGTCAACGTGGACTTGTTCGTGGTGTTTAGCTTCACCACCGTGTCGAATGGGAAATGTGGCAACGCGCGTCGTGAGCCTGATGACGTGGCAGCGTAAACGAACTTGTTTTTCTTGCCGGAAAATTCTTGATTGATGACCGGAAAATCCGAAGGCTTTTCCCATTGGCTTAGATCATTAACTTGGCAATTTTTGCAGGCTCCATGGCTATCCAAGGTTATCTTCACCTGCATAAATTTTGTTTACCCATGAGAAAGTATAATTTATTATGGTGTTGTAATTTTATAAGGAAAATAAAGAGGAAAAAAAATTTGGAAATGGGAAAAATTACCTGGATTAAGTGAGGGAGCAACTTTTCTTGGCCTTGTTCTAAATTCATCATTGAAGGGTCTAATTTACCACTTTGCCAGTCATATCCTGGAAAATACAAATCAAGCAAGAAAACTCTTCACTTCTTGAAAAATCACATTCAAATTTTTGTTAAACTTAGTTTATTAGTATACTTGTTTAACTAAAATTTGCAAAATAATTAACCATGTGAAGATTTGTTTCCTTAAAACACATCTCCACAGAAATAAAAAAATTTTGTGGGACAAACAAATTACATGCCGAACACTAAATATGAAACAGAAAAAGGAAACACCTTTGTTTGCTATTTGAAAAAAAAAATAATAAAAAAAATAGCACAACAAAGTTGTAAACGAGTCAGGTGGAGCTCAAACTCCTACTCAAATTCGGGCTCAAGCCCTTACTGAACTGATAAACGAGCCGATATAAGATAAAAATTTAGAAAAATACGTTAAAAAAACATAATAATAATATTTATCAAGTCTAGCGAGCCTAATAAACTAGCTGAGCTTACAAGTGACTTATTTTGTTTAACAACTCTAAGCACAACAAACATAGAGATTATTTACCAAACATTTTCTGGAAATTGAACCACTGATAAGAGCAGCTACTGGCTTGGATTTGAATCTCAAGATTCCCATCAACACCCCTTTCTTCAAAGGCATTTGCCATGTGAAGTACCCACATTTGAGATGGGGCTTCAATAGGAATTTTCCAATCTCTCAGGGGCCTGTTTGGCTGTTGAGAATTATTAGGAAATCTTGGAAGCAAATAAATTGGGGTGGTGGATTTGCTTGGATTGAGTGACAATGCAGATATCATGGGTGATAAGCCACAAACAGCTGCCATTGAACCTGAAATTGTACAAATTTGAAAGAAAAATATAAAAAATTAACTAGAGAAGATGGAGGTTTTTGAGGTGAATTAGATGTTTGACCGTTTAAGCGTCTAATTAAATTATTAGGTATTTAGTGATTTAATAGCATTTTTGTTCCAAAAAACTAATTTTTAAAAATCTCAATATAGGAGATTTTTGGAATAAAATATTTTTCAAGATTCAAACAACTGACTATTTACAAAATACTTGGTATAATCAACAAATCAAAGTTGCTAATTATTCAATCAACTATCAACTAATTAAACATAGTCATTATGTCATGCCAAAATTTATGAGAGGAAAATAAAATTAACAAATGGTGAAAAGAATAAAATAAAGTTACCTGCAACATCTAATTTGATTCTATTTCCAATCAATATGTAATGAGAATCTGTAAAGGCCCAGTCATGGATCATCAAATGGTCTGGGATGCAGAATTCTTGGCTTTGCAGCAGCTTGAAGTTGGAGTCGAATTCTGGAAAA
>BKCP01008515.1:1722066-1754518 GCA_008636005.1 Striga asiatica
TGAAACAAAAAAAAAAAAATAATAATAATAATAAAAAAAAATGATTCCAATTACACCATGAAAAAAAGCTTATTAAGACTTGAGAGAGAAAAAAAAAAGTCCTTATTTCTATTTATATTACGCGAACAAAATGATATATTATATTCCACGTCAAGTATATCACCGTTATGTGGTTTCATATTAAGTGTCATTTTAAGTACACACTCTTTCGAATTGAAAGAACTTTTATAATGAAGAAAATTAGGAAAATTAACTTGGAATGTTTTTTAATTAATAAAGAGTATGTTAATTAAATTTTAATACATATATCAATTATTATTATATCAATAAGGCTTATGTTAGGCAGAATTAATCTCCCGCCCGTATATATATATATATATTTTTGTACAAATATATTTATATGACAGATTAATGGGTATAATCGAATATACATAATTTTGTATATAACATGTTGACCCGTCTAATCATTCGATTAAATATGACAAGACGACTCACATAAAAATATGTATAATTTCATATATAATAGTCGAATTATTAGGTTATATGACATGTCGACCCGTAAAATCAAATATGTATAATTTCATATATAACAGGTCAGGTATAATCTAATTGTCTCGTAATATAATTTATATCTGTATGCATGATTTTCCTTATTATCATGTAAACTATTTTTATTGCTAGCAACTAATATTCTGCATGCAGTGCAACTAATTAATTAAGTGATACACAACATACCATACAATATGGGCTTGAGCACTTTAGCAGCCACGTCCCAGAAGTCAACCCCAGTCAACGCTTCTCCACCACCGTCACATTCCGCCGCCGGAAACCTCCCGACGGTGGCCAACGTCCCCTCCTCTACCTCGTACGGGTCCCCCCCCTCCCACAGACAAAGCAGCCGTCCACCCCACCTCACCACGCTCGTGTTCGCCACGTTCTTCATCACCTTCGTGCAGTTCCCGCCCATCAAAACCCCTCCGCCGCCCCTGAGCACCGAGAACGGGCCGCGGTGCGTGAACCGCCACTCGCCGTTGGCCGGGTCCCGCTCGGCAGCCCGCGCCTCCGTCTCCACGTATCTGGCCGAGAACTCCACCACGGGCCGGCCGTGGGCCCCACGACGGACTGTGAAGGCCCGGAGGTAGCCGTGGCCGTCGAGAGGGTGGACGGTGGATCCGTGGTCGTCGTCGAACATGCCGGGCCCCGCGAGGTAGTATGTCCCCGTCGGGAAGTCGGCCGGGAGGGCGGCGGCGCCGCCGAGGACTGGGCGAAGGGGGATGGGGGCGGAGGTCTCGGCGCGTTGGGAGGAGAAGAGGGAGCGGTAGTCGGAGAGGGCGGAGACGGCCTCGTCGGGCGGCGCCGGGATGTTGCCGGCGGGGGTGGTGGTGCGGGGGGCGGTGGAGATGGATATGGCGGCGCGGGGGGCGGCGGTGTGCTTGTTGGGGGCAGTTGGGGTTGCGGAGTAGGGCAGCGGTTGCGATTTTGGCGGGAGGAGATAATGGTGGTGGCAAGATTTCAGGGCGAGCATTTTTTATTTTTGTTTTTTGGTTTGTAATTATTATTATTTTTATTTTTATGTTGTTTATTATTGTTTTTTTATTATTGGGTGGTGGTGTTTGTGTTGGGTATGTATGAGTATGAGACTGGAGATGAAGACATTTGATATTTATATGGTGCTTCCCAAATTTCATATGTAAAATAATGGCTTGTCAAATATACTCCCTCAAATATACTTCCTCTGTTTCTTTTTAAATGTCGTTTTAATTTAAAATTTTTAAATTACGATTTTTTTTTTTTGGTACAATGAACCTTCCGGTTTCCGAATCCCCTAGGGGACCGACTAATCCGGAATCGAGCCGGGTAGGACCACAAGGGCGGCAAAGCTCTACCTCAAGAGTTTTAACACAGCTGCATTCCCAGGGCTCGAACTCGAGACCTCTGGTTAAGCTGGGAGAGACCCCAACCATCTCACCCACGTGCTCTTGGGTTTTAAATTACGATTTTAATAGTTTGGGTAATAATCTTATATTTTAATCTTATTCAATTTAGTTTTTGAATTATTAATGGGTGATTTTTAAAAATAATGATAAGAGATAAAGTTTGTTAAAGATAATAGAGTTGTAAGAATGAACATAATATTTCCAACGACAACTAATTTACAAAAAAGTTGACATCCTACCACGACATCTAAAAAGAAACAGAGAGAGTAATTAATATCACATTACTACCTCAATTTACAAATGTCCATATAATTTTAATTAATTAACCTTGATTAATTGACACTGCCACTAGCTTGTACTTCCTCCGTTTCTTATTAAATGTCGTTTTAATTTAAAACTTCTAAATTACGATTTTAATGGGTTGTGTAATAATCTTATCTTTTAATCTTATTAAATTTAGTTTTTGAATTATTTATGGGTGATTTTTAAAGATAATGATAAGAGATAATGTTTGTTAAAAAGAATAAAGATGTAAGAATGAATATAATATTTCCAACGACAATTAATTTGCAAAAAAGTTGACACCCTACAACGACATTTAAAACGAAACAGAGGGAGTAATTAATCTTCCCAACAAGGGTGAAAAATATTAGTGACTCACTAATGGGTGATAATCAACTTTTTCTTTTATGATAAATTTGATTTTAGGATCATTTTTTCTCTTCTTGCAACTTGCAATATTTCGCTTGCACATAATG
This sequence comes from Striga asiatica, assembly GCA_008636005.1. Lineage (NCBI taxonomy): Eukaryota > Viridiplantae > Streptophyta > Magnoliopsida > Lamiales > Orobanchaceae > Striga > Striga asiatica. The sequence continues at coordinate 1,724,762 of BKCP01008515.1, forward strand.
TTCAAGTGACGAGTGTAGTTTGTAAGCGCACGTTTAGAAGAAAAACATACAAAACTACTAATTGTACACCATTTAATATTATAACATGCTTTGCATAGCAAAGTCAATTTGTTGTCCACTCAATTAGTTTACTCTATAATTGGCTAAAACAATACAATTTTGTTTTACGAGTTTTTGCTTTTTTGGTCAGATGTTCTAATTGTTAGACGAATTATTTTTCATATACGAATTATTTCATCTCACTTCGTAGTTTTTTTCATAGGAGCACTATCAGTCATTGACACAGTAAAAGTGCCCAAAAATTAAAATATTGGTATCTTAAATTAATTAATATACTAATAAACATGTATGAACTTTTGTGATTTATTTAAAATTAAATGTGGGATCCAGGGATTTGGCTGGCCACTTGGAAATGCATAATGGGCAATGCTACAAAAATTCAGACTTGTAATTAAACAAATATTAACAAATGAGTGGGCCAATCTTGCCTTATGTTTTGAGTCTTGCATATTGTTGCAAATGGGATGTGTTAATTTTATTTTAGGTTCGGCTAAATTTGATTTTTTTTTCATTATTTTGTCTACATATAGAGGTTATTTTGCAAAAATATTAACCTAAAATAGATAGTAAATTTTTATTCGATCATATTATCTTTACTTTCTCAACTGTCTATAAGTTTTAAGAAATTAATGGATAACTTTCTTATACATAGACAATATTTTTCGGGCATAATTATGAATGATTCTATAAATCGTGTAGATAATTAATTCATAGAAAACCGTGAAAACACCACAACAATCACAATTATCCAACTGATAAAGAGAGCAACAATTGCAAACTGTTTTTTCTGCCCCCACTTCACAAACGTTTCTTGTGGAGTTATGATTATGGGGAAATAAATATTTTAAATGTAAAAGTATTATAAGGTCAATTCACCTCGCTATGATTGACTTAGGGCAAACACTAGACATCAAATTGAAAATTTCATCAAGTATAGTACGTGGGTCATCAAATCAACTAAACCTTTATCACATGTAATCATCACATAGGAGAATTTTTTAATTTTATTCCTCAATTTATTAACATTTTTCTTTAATAAATTGTTTGTGTGCTACATCTTACAAACTCTTCGACTTGATATGAAATAACTAAGCCCAAAAATAAAAAGGCAAAATCTATGAACGAAAAAGTATAAATATGTTAAATAAGAATAAAACTATGCAATAAATATGTTAAATAAGAATAAAACTATGCAATAACATATTGTTAACAATGTGAAGTTATTATTATTATTATTATTATTATTATTATTATTATTATTATTATTATTATTATTATTATTATCCGTCAGATGTAATAATTGTATCATTTACGGCTCTTATAATTACCACAAGATTAATTTTTATCTCAACAAAAGTTGTTGAACGAAATGAGTTGATTGTAAGCTTGACACGATTCAACCCGTTAAGACTCATGCCTAGCTCGTTCGGTTAGGCTTGATAATTATAAGGTTTTACGTGATTTTCTTAACATAATTTGTCACGAGTTTCGTTCATTATCGAGCCCAAATTTGAGTTCATTTATTATCTCATTAACTTAATGAATCCAAGCTCGAGTATCAGGAGCTCGATTCAGCGTAACTACTCTCATTTCCTCCATATAGAGAGCTTGTTCTTGTAGTAATCTGATAATATTTTATATTTCATGTGGCTTGTAATATATGCCCATTATAAAATACGAGCATATAAATGTAAGTATACAAACAAAGCATAATGTTGAATAATAATGGAACAACCAAAGATGGTGCAGCAACAACAATCATAGAACAATGACACGATTTTGTTGATACCGCAATTAGCATTGTTGGTCAAGATACTGTCAAGAAAGTGACAAGCAAATGAGGGGTCGCATGATTTAAAATCTTACCACCTAATTTGGCCGTCTAATGAGGAATATTTGATGATTTCATTTTCAACTATTTTAATTTGTCCTATTATAGGAAATTATTTTTTTATTATATTCCAAATATAAACAACTAAATAACCAAGGTAGCAAGTCTATACATATATAAAAAGAATAACCATTTACAAAAAATAGTAGCAAAAATATATGTTAAAATATAATGCAACCTATAAATAGTAAGTTTTATTATTTTTCTTATTTTTTTTCTTTAAAAATCATACTACATTAAATCCACATTAAATTTCGGTCTCTATATTTATAAAATCTCAATTCCAAATATAATAAAAGTTTTAGAATCACGGTCTTATTATTTGTGTCTTTCAAAATAAAATATTGAACGCTAAAAAATTCGTTAAATTGCATAATCAATCAATTAATCTTAATTTTTTGAAAATTACTATGTTTATATTTTATTAATATGCATAAAGTAAAAATAATTAATTCATCTTTAGATATATAATTTATAGTCTTAATATACTATCATTTGGTGTAGACATTTATTATATGAATCATAAAATATTTTTATTTCATAAAACTAATTATATTTGAAGAAAATAAAAAAATTTCTTTGGATCAATCGAGTGATTGAATTAGGGCACTGCCCAGATTGATTGAATTACTTTTATGTGATATTTAAAATAGTCAAAAAACTTGACACAACTTAGTTGGTCCTAGGTGACTAAGTTATGTATCAGTTTGATCATACCAAATCGATTATTGAACCTAAATATAAATTTCAATTTTGAAAATACTTTATTACGTGAATGTGATGTAGTCCAAACTTCAAATAAACATATTCACAATACTTTTATGACATCATGTTAAATGATCTATGAATATTTATATATCATTTTATCAATATTTATGTGAATAAAATAATATTTTATTATAATTTTCATTAATGTACAATAACTATAAAGTTTTCAGAACCAGTCCGTCATCGCAACGATCAAGTTATTTTATTAAATCATTTGTGGTTCGTTCGATTTTAATTTATAAATATTTTAATATATATATATAGTACTTTTTGTAATAAATTTAAATAAAATTTGCTACTTAAATATCTAGAAAATTTATAGATTCAAATGTTTAAACATATTGATAAACAATTTATAAATCTCTATTTTATTTAACTATGTAATCTTATTTAAAATAATTTTAAATGTAACAAAATTTATTTAAGAAATCGTATCGTTTCTACTAGTCCAACCGACTGGTGTTGACGGATTCTACAACAAATATTATTCAAGTGAACTAGACTGGTTATAAACCGGTTCTCGGTCCATCCGGTTGGACTGTGTCCAACCCAATTTAGTTTAAAAACAATGAGTATATCATGATTAATGTTATTTATATATTTATTTTATAATAGAATCGTAATATTATTTTCTCTTGCATTGCACGGGCCACACACTAGTTTGAATTGATGCTCAAATGAATTTCCAATTTTGGGAGTTTTGCTTCTAATAATTAAAAAGGCATTAATTTTATTTGGTCTTACTTAGGAAGATCTATGAAAATGGTGGTGGTGGGGACTATGAAATTAATTGTGGTTTGATTTTAGGGTTTGTGTAACAACACCACCGCATCAATGGGGACAAAGGGACATTACTTGGTGACAAATTGGGATTTACCATTGGATGGTATAGAGTCCTATAATCGAATCGAACGAGCCGAGTTGGGGCGTTTCGGGCTCGTGTTCGTTTACCTTCGAATGATTTGTTCGTTTATTTTTCGAGCAAAAAATTGTATTTGAGCTCGTTCGTCTAATTGTTCGTCAAAGTTCGAGTTCGTTCGTATTCGAATAATTTAGGACATAAACTTTTTAAATATATATTTGATTAATGCGAGATTTATTCTTTCGAACTCGAAAATAAACAAAAAAAGTATTTTTACATTTTAGATTTTTTATTAAAAATATCATGTAAATATATAAAAAATAAAAGAGAATTATATTAAATTAATGTTCGCGAACCTTATCGAACGTGCATGAACGAGTTGGTGTTCGTTCGATTGTTAAATGAGCTTAATTTCTGTTTGAATTCTACTCGATTAACAAACGAACGAGCTTTTGTCAAACACGAACGAGCTCCAACGAGCTTTTGTTCGGGAACGTTTGGTTCGTTAACAACTCTAGGTATAGTTAAGTCATATTCGATTTTTTATTTTAATTTGAAATAATGTCTTATTTTGATGATTGACTCGTGTATATAATTATTCATTTTCTTTAATCTCTCTTTCAATTGATATCTTATTAAATATTAAATAATCTCTTGATCTCGAATGCCTAGCTAGCAATTAATTCATCAAGCTAAAGAGCGCGCAACTTTTTGGGGTGGCACATATCAACTAGGATTGAAAAATGCATACATATGAGTACCGAGTAGTTTTAAGTTTTTAACTAGACGTGTGAATGAATTGAATTATCATACTTTATCAAACATGAACCAAATTAAACATAATCAATCTCTAGTTTCTATAAGGTGGCTTATGCACATCGACAATCATGTGCGAGGAGAGAATATAGAAGATTAGGAACTTTTGTGCAATGTGATAAATAATATTAAAATAAATAACTACAACATTTCATATATCCAAAGCAAAACCTAAATTAGGAGTAAAAAATGTATCTAATCCGCATTTCACCATCTAATAACCCACTAATCATGCTATTAGAGGATTCTTAATCATACTACACTTGTTTAAGTGACCATTTCTTTGGCACTTTGTTAGAAATGACTTTAATTAATGAATAATATTTATTACTTTGAAAATTTGATCATATGTTAGATGGTGGATTAATTTAATGGATTAATCTGTGGGCTTGTCAGTATATCTGCTATGTTCATGGCTTTGTGCTATGATTATCAATTTATCACACTTGTGTTTATATGTGAAAATAAATCGATTTGTATAAATCAAATTATCATCATATAAATATGTTTAGTGGGATCAATAATCACAATGGTTTACCTGTTTCATATACTAAAGAAGGGAAACCCTGGACAAAATTTTGTGGGAATTCACAGATGTAATGATCTTATTTATGAACAACTTTTTCATTTTACCTGTAGGGTTCACTACAGTTGATTGTGCTGAGATTTGGACAAGCAAATTGCACTTTGTACCTTTTTTAATTGATAAAATTGTATTAAATTGAAGAAAACTTCGAGAGAATTGGTTGCTCCAATGATCAATCATGTTACAAACAGAATTATATGCAAATATAGATATAAATGATGTAAATATATTTTTAAAATTACAAACATGTTATATAAGAGTAATATATATAATAATAATAAATTTTGAAATACAATAATATTTTTCTCAAAATGATGCGTTTCGTACCTTAAAAACTAGCTTCAAAGACCAATGCGCCAGGAGAGACTTTCGACATAAATACTATAACGCTCAATTCTATTTTATGCCTATTGAAACTCTATTTATCAAAGAAGACATATCAATGATACTCACAATCTCATTTTCTTTTGTATATAAGTTCCATTTTCTTTTACATATAGGTCCAATTTTACAAGCCTTCTTTAAGTCGATCATTACAAATATTGTAATATAAAGCACCTTGCATCATTTCATAGTTAGAGCAAGGCCAGATCGTTTGAGAATCCTAACTCGCATATTACCATCTAAATGTGCAACCTCAAGCCGACCTTTATCTATCCTATCGAGTTTAAACATGAACCGAGCTACTAAATTGGACTCCAAACCGTACTGATCTAACTAGCTATATCATAATCATTAGTATAAAAAAATATTCATGTAACAGACATTTCCATCGGTTATAGAGAAAAGTGATGTAATAAATAGCAAAATAACCTTTTTATAGTAAAAATTTAACATTATACATCAATTTTCAAATTATTTTGCAATAGGTCATGGAGGAAGGTAGAATTGTGGGAAATTGCTGTTTGCATAATTTTTAGGCCGTCCATCTGGGTGCGCCGTCGATATTTAGTAGGCTAGAGATTATATTGGGCCTGAAGAAGTAGAAGCTAAGCGACAAACTGAAATTTGGGCCTTCAATTACATTTATGGGCATTCTCCATTCTTCTACATCGTAGGCCCAACAGAATTTCAATATGAACCATGTCCTATTACGACGTCGTTTCAAGCTGTACTCCCGCAACTCAATTGACGCCTGGTATCAATCATTCTTCTCCATGAAAAAACTCGAGACCTTTCTTCGAGATTTTCTCCATTTCAAACTGCTGAGACTCAACAATTCTCTCATTTCTCCATATTTTCTCCAATCGTTTGTTCCTCTGAGCTTAACGATACTCCATTAATTGTGAACTTAGGGTTTTGCTTCACAGTTTGTCACAATTTTGAACCGCTTTTCCCGTATGGACGCCAGGAATTCCGACGCCGGGGCATCTAGCTCGCCGCACCTGGTAATTTTGTGATATTTCTCGTTTTATGTTTGTTTTTTGGAGGTGATTGTGCTGATTTTCTGTTGTTTTTTAATAATATTCTCTGCACTAAAGGCAAATAGCACTGTGGGGAGAGTTGATCGTCCCGGTATTCCGCAGCTGTTTACATCCGTGCCGTCTTTGAACGAGGCTGCTTCATATCTAGCTGAAACTACGTCGATATTCACCCGATGCTTCCGGGAGATTTCGAGTATTGTTCTTAACTCGTTTACTGGTTTGAGTTATGATTTTGGAAGCTTTTGTAGCAAGAATCATGGGAATATGTTTAGCTATGCTTGTTGTTAGTTTCAGTGTAACATGGTGATGATTATTGTGAACCTTGCAGAATGAAAACTTGGGATTGAGTTAATCATAGTTGTGTGATGGGATGGGATGGGATTTCAGCATGGATTTTCATGATTTTTCTACAGGCAAATAGTTAATTTGTGTTCGTTTCTATTAGATTTTAGTTTTTGAACTAGTGTGGTAATTATCTGGTTTGCATAGATGATTTTACACCGTGCAAATGTGTAAGGAAGCATTGAAAGTTGGTGTAATAAATATGTCTTTCATCTCCGTCTTTCAGTCCATTTTAACTAAGCAACTTGGGAAAGATCTAATCTGCTTATAAAAGAGAAAAAACTGATTATACTATTTTCATTTGTTGTAGTTGGAGTTTTTGGTTTCCACTCTTAAATTGTGCTCTGTTGGCATGTAGGTTGTCTTAGACAAGCTTTATATGTGGCATATTTTCTTGTGAGACGATTCTTCTAATTATAGACACTTAATAGTTCAAAATATTATTTATGTAGCTTGATGCAGCAGTGCTTCAGTTTCAAAATCAGAAACTTGTGCAGAAGTTGGAAACTCAGAAGGTTGAAATTAATGCTCTTGAAGATAAAGTTTCGCTGTTGAAAGATAAGCAAAAGTCACATGAGAAAACCTTAGCTCTGGTCAATAACTCGTGGGAAAAGGTACATATCTTTGCTGGATTTGTCTTCTTTTACTCACTGCTTTTCCATTTTAAGTATGAAGCATCCATAGAAGTGGAGTACACGTAATCATAGGATTATAGGGTTCGGACTGTATATACACTTAAATGAGTGAACTCGAGTCCCTCGATCCACTTACCGTTTTTGTATTGATTGATGTTACAGGCTTGCTTCAAGTGGTAAAATGTAGCCATTAACGTAGAATCTGGCAGTTTACATTATTTACTTCGTTCGCATGACTAAATTGTGTATATATATATCTGGCATTTTTAAATGTTTGCCCACTCATTGTGAGATTGGCCCCATCTATACCAGCTCGTTGATGACCTGGAATCGCGCTTTTATTGCACAGTGGACTTTGTGAAACATGGGAGAGGTCTTGAATGCCATTTATTCAAGGAAGGTGAGTGGTGCTATTGATTTTTATTTATTTTTTCACATATTTTCTCATCCATCAGATTTTGTTCCTCAACCTGAACTTTCTTTAAGATTGTATTAATGGACCTTTTTTGTTGTGGCGTTTCATATTCTTAAAAGCGGATATTTGTGTTGTGTCGCCAAATGGCCAGTTACCTACGTCATACCCTATATCTATGGCGTTCTTTTCATCAGTGTACAAATGTTACTCACATGTTGTGGGACCATTAATTTTTCTACAAATATGTCGAATTAAAATTATTTTAGCAGAGACTTGAGACTTCTGTTGTGTTTCTTGTTGCCAGGATACTCCTATTTTGGTTAACTGAGTGTTGGTTCATATGCTTTGCTTTCTTTTTGTCGAGCCTTACTCCACCTTCTGAGTTTATTTGTGTGTATCTAGAATTTTAGTTCTTCTGAGGAAATATACTGCATGTGAGCTTGGGTGTATTCATGGTAGGTTCTGAACTAGACCAAAGGTGAGATTCTCATGACTCATGTTTTTGTGTTTTCCCACACTGAACATTTGGTCCGCATTCCCTATTTAAACCTTTGTATATTTGCCTTGATTGTCACCCTTCTCACTCAAGCTTTCTTTGGTAGTTAATCTAATGATGTAATTGAGCTTTGTAGCCATTTCTTGTGATGTGAATTTTCCATTCGACAGTTTTTTTTTTTTACAAAGAAAGCAATAGTAAGTGCCTTTGAATAGACGGTGAATCAGCTCCAAAGGATGCTCTTCTCCGACTTTTAGAAACAGGGGCAACAGAAAGTAGTTCAGCCAATACAATTGCGAATTCAACTGGTGATGGACACACGATGAAGACGAAGAACATACTTCACAACATAGTAGCTTCTTTTTATCTTTAACATAGGGGGTGGGGTAGCTCGTTAATAACAACTATGTTATAGTTGTATAGATATAATTTTTTCTACGGTGTATTTAACCATAAAAAAGGTGGCCTACTAAAAAAATCTTTGCACAGCAGAAATGACACAACATAAAAAATGTAATCATCCAGAGTCCAAACAAAATATATCAACAAAGTTGTAGACTTTAGTCACAATAACACTCAATCTGACTAACAAACTACATAGTGCAGATACTCACAAGTGAACAACAAACCGACTTTAGTCACAAACTCACACTAGCTCCCAATGTCATCAACAAGTCATCAGTAGACAACATCTAACATATATAAACCTCACTAAATAGTGCTTTACCCCTCAATCATCAATGTCACATGTCCTATGAGCTTAATCTCGTGTCTGACCTTCCTAACATTTGTAATCAGATTACCGTCTCTTGTTTTCAGCTGGTATGTAGCTAGCAAGAGTGGCTCAACCTCATTACTTAAATCACTAGCTGCGATCCTTGATACGTTTTTCCAATTTGTTATGAGCCGAATCAAACCAGCATCATATGCGAAAAATGCATCATGACGATTGCGTTGTTTGTCACTCAATAGTCGATTTCTAGAATGTTCTTCAATCTGCAAAAAAACGTGCACTTTCTGGAAATAACAAGAGTATACGTAAGATGACTCGTACCATAAGTTCCTTCGTGCAGCTAGGGTTGAGTAAGTCGAGCATGGAGTCGTGCTGTACATTCTTGTTCGTCTTCATTTGTGTTATATCCTTACTATAGTCTGCTTCGCAGCTCAAGCTTCCATAACTACTCAAGATCTTTACCTTATCCAGGAGAGTCCATTATCAGTGCAATTATTTCCACTTATTATCACTTCTCTTAAAAGCCACCACATAGAGATTAAACTTTCGAAACATCAGAAACTATTTCTTTTTTCTCCACATGATTACCTGAATATCACTTCGTTCGGCAATTTAGCAACCCCATTGATGGAAATTCCCATAGATAAAAATTCACGCCACTTTGAGTGGAATCGTGTGAATGTAGTCTGGCTCCAAGAGTTAAATTAGACTCGGGGTTGTCATAATCCACCTGTTCCAAGACATTGAGAATTAAGTATTCTGAATTGATTTAATTCTCAATGTCTTGGAACAGGTGGATTATAATAATCCCAAGTGGAATTTAACTTTTGGAGCCAGACTACATTCACACGATTCCACTCAAAGTGGCGTGAAGATTTATCTAGGAGAATTTCCATCAATGTGGTTGCTAAATTGCCGAACGAAACGGAAAATCATGATGATCATATAATCATGCGGAGGAAAAAGAAATTGTTTCTGAAGTTTTGGAAAAAGAAATTGTTTCTGAAGTTTTGAAAGTTTGATCTCTATCTGGTGGTGGCTTTTAAGAGGAGTGGGGATAGTCAGTGGAAATAATTTCGTGCATAAAAAACTGATGAATTGCCTCTCCTGGAGAATAACGTAAAGATCTCGAGTATTTATGGAAGCTGGAGACACGAAGCAGGCTATAGTAAGAATATAACACAGACGAACAAGAGTGTACTGCACGACTCCATGCTCGACTTACTCAACGCTAGCTGCACGAAGGAACTTATGGCACGAGCCATCTTACGTATACTCTTGTTATTTCCAGAAAGTGCACGTTTTTTGCAGATTGAGAAGCATTCTAGAAATCGGCTATTGAGTCACAGACAATGCAATCGTCATGATTCATTTTTCGCATATGATGCTGGTTTGATTCGGCTCATAACAAATTGGAAAAACGTATCAAAGATCACAACTAGTGATTTAAGTAATGAGGTTGAGCCACCTTGCTAGCTACATACCAGCTGAAAACAAGAGACGGTAATCTGATTACAAAAGTTAGGGAGGCCAGACACGATATTAAGCTGTTATATGTGACATTGACGATTGAAGAGTAAAGCACTATTTAGAGGTGTTTCATTTTCTTATATGTTAGATTGTTGTTTGTTGATGACTATTTGCACTTTGTATCTTGTTGATGACATGGGTGTGAGTTTGTGACTAAAGTCGGTTTGTTGTCCACTTGTGAGTATTTGCACTATGTAGTTTGTTAATCAGATTGGGTGTTATTGTGACTAAAGTCTGCAACTTTGTTGATATATTTTGTTTGGACTCTGGATGATGACATTTTTTTATGTTGTGCAAAGATTTTTTCACATTTTTTAGTAGGCCACCTTTTTTTATGGTTGAATACACCATATAAAAAATTATATCCACACAACTATAGCATAGCTGTTATTAACGAGGTACCCCACCACCTCTGTTAAAGATAAAAAGACACTCTCTATCCTTTTTAAAACATTATTTTTATCAATTATCTCAAAAACGCTCATTCTATTTTCATTTTTTACGCTCCAAAAGTCATTGTTGTATTGAATGTTCTATTTTTTCTCAGATTTAGTAGAAACTTTTTTTAGAATATAAATTCCCCAAATTAGAGAATAAGAATTGAGATCTCTCAAATTTTTATCGAACGACAAAAGTGGCCTCAAACAGAACTGAGAAAAGTTCTCCGACGCTATGAGAAAATAACCTTGTGAATTGAGATCTCTCAAATTTTTATCGAACGACAAAAGTGGCCTCAAACAGAGAAAAGTTGGGGGCCGACAATGTGACCTACACTATGAGAAAAGATTCGTGCGTTTGCCACACCCGAGGCTTCACTGGTGGAGGGCGCCGGATTCGCATGGTGCTCGAGAAGGGGAAGCCTTCAAATGGATCTTTGATGTCCCTCGAAAACGGGTCGAAAACATTGCTCTGACGGTGGGCGAAAAAGTTCGAAATCAGAGACATTTTTTGCTGTAAGTTTTGCTTTGATTGATTAATGGATGATTGAATTTTACAATCTGATGGAATTTTGGGATTTATGTTGGGAAAATTGGTTGAAAGGAGGAGAAGAAGAATTTATAGGACTTAATGGATGCGTGTGGCAATAATTTATGCTCGAGAAGACCTTTTTTGAGGGAAGTTTCTACATAGAGAAGGTGCTTTCGGATTCCTTTCGGAAGCCATGAAATCCACGACGACATCCAACAACGGCTCGAGCACGAGTGGTGTTGCACCAGGTTCGTGACAATCGTGTCCCTTGTCCGGTAAATTATTGTCCTTGAATTATACGACTTCTCGACTCCACGATTTCTTACATGACGAGACAACATATGATTTTAGTAAGGCCAAGATCTCGTTCGGTTTTGTGTTTGTTGATTAATTGGTATGGTAACTTATGATTGTGTATAATCTATATATATAATTGCTAGCAAAGAGTTTAATAAAACTCTTTTTGTTTTCCCGCCTTTTTCCGTTAAATGAGTACTTTTCTGGAAGTGTTTCTTTTGGGAGGTAGGCTAGAACTTAAATTGGGTTTGGAGAAGTAGAAGGTAGACCACATATATTGGAATTTGGTCCTTAAATTACATTTGTGGACATTCTTCTACGTCGTTGCCCAATAGAAGTGAAGGGAAATGTTCGATGTTTTTAATTTATTTTGATTTAATGTTTCTTTTCAATTTCAACATTAACCATGTCCTATTACGACGTCGTACTCGATTGATTTCGGACTCCTGGTATCAATCATTCTTTTCCATTAAAAAACTCGAGACCTTTCTTCAACATTTTCTCCATTTCAATCTACTGAGACTCAACAATCCTCTCATTTCTCCATATTTTCTCCAATCGTTTGTTCCTCTGAGCTTTACGATACTCCATTAATTGCACTTAGGGTTTTGCTTAACAGTTCGTCACAATTTGAACCGCTCTTCGCGTATGGACGCCAAGAATTCCGACTCCGAAGAATCCAGCTCGCTGCAGTTGGTAATTTTGTGCTATTTCTTGTTTTATGTTTGCTCTTTGGAGGTGATTGTGCTGATTTTTTATTTTTTTTTGAATAATATTCTCTGCACAGAAGGCAAATAGGACTGTGGGGAGAGTTGATCGTCCCAGTATTCCGCAGCTGTTTACATCTGTGCCGTCTTTGAACGAGGCTGCTTCATATCTAGCTGAAACTACATCGATCTTCACCCGATGCTTCCCGGAGATTTCGAGTATTGTTCTTAAATCGTTTACTGGTTTTAGTTATGATTTTGGAAGCTTTTGTCGCAAGTATCATGGGAATGTGTTTATCTATGCTTGTTGTTAGTTTCAAAGCAACACAGTGATGATTATTGTGAACCTTGCAGAATGAAAACTTGGGATTGAGTTAATCATAGTTGTGTGATGGGATGGGAATTCAGCATGGATTTTCATGATTTTTCTACAGGCAAATAGTTAATTGTTGTTTGTTTCTATTAGATTTTAGATTTTGAACTAGTGTGGTATTTATCGGGTCTGCAGAGATGATTCTACACGTGCAGATGTGTAAGGAAGCATTGAAAGTTGGTGGTGTAATAAACATGTCTTTCATCTCTGTCCATGTTGCTTCATTTTGCACCTTATGTATTCTGTTTGTGATAGTTGCAATAGAAATACCCAGTTGGAACTGAATATTAGCTAATAGGGTGGGATTTAGTGAAGGCTAGAATATGTTTAGTGGGATCAATAAATATGTGGGAATTCACAGATGTAATGATCTTATTTATGAACAACTTTTTCATTTTACCTACAGTTGATTGTGATGAGATTTGAACAAGCAAATTGCACTTTGTACCCTTTTTTATATTGTAAAATTGTATTAAATTGAAGAAAACTTCAAGAGAATTGATTGCTCCAATGAACAATCATGTTACAAAGAGAATTATATGCAAATATAGATAGAAATGATGTAAATATATTTTTAAAATACAAACATATTATATAAGAGTAATAATATATTAATAAATTTTAAAATACAACAATATTTTTCTCAAAATGATACGTTTTGTATTTAAAAAACTAGCTTCAAAGACCAGAAATTCTATGGTGCCCATATGGGCACCATAGAATTTCTGTTCAAAGACCTACCACGCGCCTGGAGAAACTTCCAACATAAATACTATGACGCTCAAATCTATTTTATACCTATTGAAACTCTATTTATATGATAATCACAATCTCATTTTCTTTTGCAATCGTATGAGAATCCTAACTCGAATATTACCATCTAAATGAGCAACCTCAAGATGACCTGTATCCATCCTTTCGAGCTTAGACATGAACTGAGCTACTAAACTGGACTCCACACCGAACTCGTCTAAGTGGCTATATCATAACCATTAGTATAAAAAATATTTATGTAACATACATTTACATCGGTAACAGAGAAAACTAATGTAATAAAAACACTACAAAAAAAAAGTTATATTCCAACTGGAAATTCTATGATAATACATCCAACGGAAATTCCAGAAGATATTTCATTGGTACAGCTTCCGTTGGAATCATTCCAACAGAAATTCCAATGAAAATATTGCGTTGGAATTAGTTTTCCATTGCAATTTTAGATGGAATTTGATGATTCCAACGATTATTTTTTCTACGGTTATTTACCATAGGAATTTTAGTTGAAATTTTTATTTTACCTTCGTTAGAAAATCTACCATTGGAATCTTCAAAATCTAACGGAAATTTCAATGGAAAACTCATTCCAACGGAATATTTTTGTTGGAATTTTCAATAGAATTCTGTTAAAATATATTTGTATTGGAACTTTCTGTTAGAATTTGATCATTTTTGTTGTAGTGAATAGAAAAGTAACATTTTTATAGTAAAAATTCAACATTATACATCATTTTTCAAATTATTTTGCAATAGGTCATGGAGGAAGGTAGAATTGTTGGAAATTGTTGTTTGCATATTTTTTTTTTTAAGGCTGTCCATCTGGGTGGGCCGTCGATAATAGTAAAGCTAGAGATTATATTGGGCCTGGAGAAGTAGAAGCTAAACTACAGATTGGAATTTGGGCCTTCAATTACATTTCTGGCCATTCTTCTACGTCGTAGGCCCAACAGAATCTCAATATGAACCATGTCATATGACGACGTCGTTTCAAGCTGGACTCCCGCAACTCAATTGACGCCTGGTAATTGGTATCAATCATTCCTCTCCATGAAAAAACTCGAGACCTTTCTTCGAGATTTTCTCCATTTCAAACTGCTGAGACTCAACAATCCTCTCATTTCTCCATATTTTCTCCAATCCTTTGTTCCTTTGAGCTTTACGATACTCCATTAATTGTGTACATAGGGTTTTACTTCACAGTTCGTCACAATTTTGAACCGCTTTTCCCGTATGGACGCCAGGAATTCGGACGCCGGGGCATCTAGCTCGCCGCAGCTGGTATTTTTTTGATATTTCTCGTCTTATGTTTGTTTTTTGGAGGTGATTGTCCTGATTTTCTGTTTTTTTGAATAATATTCTCTGCACTAAAGGCAAATAGCACTGTGGGGAGAGTTGATCGTCCCGGTATTCCGCAGCTGTTTACATCCGTGCCGTCTTTGAACGAGGCTGCTTCATATCTAGCTGAAACTACGTCGATATTCACCCGATGCTTCCCGGAGATTTCGAGTATTGTTCTTAACTCGTTTACTGGTTTGAGTTATGATTTTGGAGCTTTTGTAGCAAGATTCATGGGAATATGTTTAGCTATGCTTGTTGTTAGTTTTAGAGTAACATGTGATGATTATTGTGAACCTTGCAGAATGAAAACTTGGGATTGAGTTAATCATAGTTGTGTGATGGGATGGGATTTCAGCATGGATTTTCATGATTTTTCTACAGGCAAATAGTTAATTTGTGTTCGTTTCTATTAGATTTTAGTTTTTGAACTAGTGTGGTAATTATCGGGTTTGCATAGATGATTTTACACGTGCAGATGTGCAAGGAAGCATTGAAAGTTGGTGTAATAAATATGTCTTTCATCTCTGTCCATGTTGCTTCATTTTGCACCCCATTCGATTCATGCTTTGTATGTCTTCTCGTTTTATGTTTTCTGTTTGTAATAGTTGTAATAGTAATACCCGACTGGAATCTAATATTGGTTAATAGGGTGGAATGTAGTGAAGGTTAGAATTTTTCGAGGTTTCTGTTTCATTAGCTAGAGAACACATGTGCTGCCTTCTCCTGCCAAAGAGCAAAGGACATGTTCATAATCTACTGGAAATGTTAACTTTCCGTATGTGCATTTCCGTCAGAAAAAGACAGCACTAGAAGTACAGATAATTTAACGGAGACAAAAGGAAAGAAGATGCTACTTTTACTTATATGTATCCTTCAACAGTTTTCTATTAGTTGAACTCTCATACGGATTTTGTTTTGCAATTTTTCCAGTAAGATCTGTATCCCAAGACCCCGATGGACTGGAAATGCTGCCATTTGTTTCGAGGGAGCATGGCGCCAGGTCGGTTAACCGGAATGGGGATTCAAGCACCAGTCCATCTGTTTCGGGATCAATAGTTACCAGATACAATGCTCCAGTAGTCCATGGTGGTATTACCAGGAGTTCGTCTGGTGCCTCCCCTCGAACTTCTAATGCACTTGTCCAATCTAATACCAATCAGAATGGTCTTTCCATTTTTCAAGGGTACTAACTGCTGGAGCCTATTAATATTCTAGTCATTATGTATAGACACAGCGTTTTGACTTGTAAAAGTTGACAGATGACCATACTGTCCTAAAAACTCAATGCTAAAGTTCTGTTGAAACTCTATGCTAATTAGCAGAAACCGTCTACTGTTTCGGAAATTCCCTTTTATCCAGTTTTTATTTTACTGGCCATGTTCTATTTATTCATGCATGTTGTATTTCTGTTATAGCCTCATTGAGAGGGTGAGGAAGACAGTTCGGGGCTCTGCTGATGACATTGGATGGTTGCAAAGAGATCCCAGCATGCCACCTGTAGAAGATGGAACGGGAAGATTCACAGAAATACTCGACGATATACGGTACAAATTATACATTTCTTCTTTTTTTTTTTTTTGTTCACTTTTATCTGGCTAGATTATGTGTTTTGTTCTAGGCTGTAATGGAATTGTTTTCCTTTCTGTGCCAGGCATGGTTTGCATGCGTTGCCAAACACGATGGTTTATTTGTTAGTCCCAGGTAACAATGCGTTTATTTCTCATATTCCCTTTCATTAAGATTGTTTTATTGCCATTGTTAAGATTGGTTGATGGTTTTAAGTTTGCTGTATGTAGGTCTTTTCAGCAACCACGGACCTCTGTACTTTGTGAACACAAAAACGTATTTTTCAAAGCTGGGGCTCACCTGTCATATTGCAAAAATTCACAGTGAGGTATGATCTATTAAAAACGTGTTGTGCTATATTTCAGTATGTTCATCAGTTTCATGATGAAGTTACGTTTTAGGCTTCAGTGGAAAAAAATGCTAAAGAGATAAAGGACTACATTGAGGAATTATATTGGGGCTCCAAAAAACGAGTTTTGCTGCTTGGCCACAGTAAAGGGGGTGTGGATTCTGCCGCCTGTCTGTCTATGTATTGGAATGATTTAAAAGATAAGGTAGCGGGCCTAGCATTAACACAGAGCCCGTATGGTGGGAGTCCGATTGCTTCAGATATACTGAGAGAAGGCCAGCTTGGTGATTATGTCAACATCCGTAAGCTTATGGAGATTCTCATCTGTAAAGTGATAAAGGTAGCTTTACCTTCCTTTTTTTTTCTATGCTTTGTTAAGTACTTCATTATTTATATGCCTAGAAATATTCGACGTTAGTAGTTAAAAGAGCGAAAACCTGCTGTAGTTTCCGATGGAAATTCTGAAGTTATGTGATTGTTTGGATTTTAAGAACACTACTACTTTCGCGGCATGTACATAAGTATTGGGGATAAATAATTACATTATTAATATGACCCTTGAGGTTAAGTCTGAACGCTAAACACTCCATTTCTTGACTTCCTTTTAACTTAACGAAACATGATTAAATGTTACAAACAGACTTTGAGGTTTGTATATTCCTACCAAGTTATCTCCTTCCAAGCGTGCAATTCATAAAATAGAGAGTTTGAAGGGGAGTATTAGGCTATGTTTGGTAAAACTAGCTTATTAGTGAATTTCAAGCTTATAGCTGATAACTTATGACTTAAAGCTGAAAAGCTAGCTGATGCGATAACGTATTTGGTAAAATTAACTGATAAGCCAGTTGAAGTAAAGAATTTGAATGAGTTTATTTGAAAAGCTATCCGAAGAAGCTTATGAGATAAGCTCGAGCTTTTTAAAATAGCCCGTCCTACCAAACAAAGCTTATTTGAATACATAAAGTTTATAAGCTAACCAAATAAGTTATAATCCAGGTTATGATGCTTACTAAACACACTCTTAGTAGTTTTGCAAGATAGCTTTTTTTTTCCCCTTTTCCTTTTGAGATTAAATTCAGTCATACTTACAATAAACCCCCCAAGTTTTACCAAATTTTACAGAAAGCACCTATTTATCTTTAACCTCCCCGAACATTTAGTTTCCGTGATTACTAACTATGTCGTCGGACCTTTTTCCTAAACGAACTCCAATACCACCATCTATTCCGAAGGGCGACATGCAGGCCCTGGAAGACCTAACGTACGACAGAAGGAAGGATTTCCTTCGAAAGCACCGCCTCCCGAAGGAACTCCCGCTCATCTCCTTCCACACGGAGGCCGGCATCTCGCCAGCTGTCCTTGCCACGCTATCCCGCGTGGCCCACGCAGAGCTCCCCACGTTCTCTTCCGAACAGCCCCCAACCACGTTACCTGTCGTGATCCCGCTTGGCGCAGCCATGGCCGCTTGTGCTCAGCTGCTTCAGATAAGATATGGCGAGAAAAGTGACGGGCTTGTTACTTGCCGAGATGCGGAGGTCCCGGGCTCGGTTGTGGTGCGGCCCGCCCGAAAGCTGGATCACGCGTGGATGGTCTATTCCTCCATTACTGATAACCCTACTGAAGCTGATGCTTCTCAGGTGTGTGAAGCGCTTCTTACTTTGCTGGTGGAGGTCGGGCAGAAAAAGAGGCACGAGATCGTGAACAAGATCGAGTGAATTTGGTTTGTTTTTTTGAGTATTCGGGCAAATGATTATGGTGTTTTGTTATTTGTTTACAGGTTTGGCTTAGATTGTGTGTCTCGTGTGTAGGTTTTTGTTTACTTATTGGGAGTATATACTGTATAGTTAGTGGGTGAGTTTTGACTTGAGTATTTGCCATTAGACGAAATTTGAAGTTGGCAATTGGCATTGGAAAATGTAGAATGAAACTAGTTCCTGTTTGTGGCTGCAACTTCGAATGGACTTCGAGCTTCAGACTGTACTAAATACATAATGTTGAGTTTTTAATTTACGGGATTTACGTTTTTGTGAACTGTAAGCACACTAAATGCCATTTATATTTTTGACATTCCTCGTAAATATGCATTAGATTAGATGGATGTTCATGGCCCATTGCCCATCCAAATGTACAGCAATCGCGTGGGCTGGCCCACTTTCCCACGTTGGTGACAGCTTGGGCCTATGCGAGCCCTGCTGAGGGTCACGCGGCTTCTCAACTGCGGCTGGTTTAAGATGTGTTATTGAATTGTATGAGTTCATTGCCGTGAATAGACAACTTAAAGAGAAGGTTAATGGATATAAAAAATTGGATGTGCTGATAGGTTTGAGTTAGGGATGGACAGTTATCAGTTTATTTGATTATAAGTATTAATAATGAGTTTCAATATACATTTTGTGTAGTAGGTCATATTGTACTTGACATATCCCCTAATATATAATTTGGTCTAGTAGGTCATATTGTACTTGTCATATCCTCTAATATATAATTTCAGAACGCGCTGAGCTTAAGTAACAACTTTGTATGTTTCGTAATCTTAAATGACAATATTATACTTTGTAATATGGCTTGGATAAAAATTATTAATTTTTGTATACCAAATAATTTAGGTTCGGATTACCATATATATATATATATACACATAATTAATATATTTAAATCATTCTATATGAATGTTTTTATTATCTTATTTCTATAATGTGCATATAATCTTACTTTCTAAATTTTGTTATTTGCTCATATTATTCCCTTATGTGTTTTAAATAAAAATATTATAAATATAATTATGATGTATATAAGTTAATTTTCAGAATTTAAATAATATTATTAATTCACTTAGTTATTTATTATAAATTGTTATATATTGTTTTTTATTTATTTTTTCCAACTTCAACAAAATATATATATTTTTATTTTTTATTTTATATTTAATTATTTTATCAATCATCCGTGTAGTACAGAGTATTGTACTAGTAATTGCATATTCTCTAATCATATCGTGCCTCTGTCATATCTGATATCCCCTAATTTGAATATTTTATTATAATTGATTTTACAATGGATATATCTCTTTTTGTTACAATTGGTTTTACAATGGATATATCTCTTTTTGTTATAACATCTTCCTTTTGTTTCGAGCCCTTTTTGTGTTTCTCTTACCATTGTTTTTCTTGGGTTTCATCTCTAGCCTACCCCGACTTGCTTGGGACTAAAGGCTATGTTGTTGTTGTTGTTGGTTTTACAATGGATATATATGACTCGTAGATTTTCTGGATTTTTTTTAATGTTTATTAGAGGTTTTGTCTGTATTCTACTAATTAGAGTCTGAGAAGAACATGTGTTTATAAGAAAAATGATGTTTTTAGGCAATTTTGAATTGTCTATAGTTTTGTGTGATTTGGATATTTTTTAGAAAGATAGGAAAATTATAATTTTTCCCTAAAAACTTATGTTAATCCTTTAAATGAAGAGATATTTCACCAATTCAAAAATATCTACCAAATTCATTCTCCAAATTTAAGAAGTCATGAAAATCGAATTCTCTATCTTACACAAATTTCTTTAATTTTCCTTTCCAATAAGAAATCAAATTCGTTTGGACATGTTCATATTCGGCTCCACTAAGAATTAAGAATGTCGAGGCTTTATTTGATTTTTTTATTAGACTAACCAAACGCACTGGAACGCTATTTTTCATTCAATTTTGTGAAAAAAAAATGTCAATCCCTAAAATAATATTAATAAAAGTATAAGTTTTATTTCATAATATATTCTTGTGTTAAAAAATTTATAACAGATACAATTTTGATTTTCAGGATAGGTGGCACAATTTTAACCATATATCGATTTTATTTCCAAAATATAGAAATACTATCTATATATATTTTTTATTTTCAGAAGGAAAAAAATTTAAAACACTTTTACAGGTGTACTTGGCCAACGCTAGTCCCTACACAGTTGTGCAAGCACGCCACGTCAGCGGCATTGTCTATACACTATACAAAGCAGCCGATCGCACACAATCGAAGCAATCCAATTACGTATTTGCCCCAAGCAGTTTATCAATTTCCTAATCTGCCCCACAATCATATTAATCATTTCTCTTTCCTCCTGGACACATTGTTTGGTTTAAGGGGTTCTGTGTGTGGGAGATTGATTTTATTTTTACAGACTAGAAGTAGTAAAGGGGCGAAAATTTGGACAAAGGCCATGAGAAGAATTCTGTATAATTGAGTTTATTTTATTCTTTTTTCAGTTTTTGAGACCTAGGGTTTCTTCCCCAGTTGGAGAAATGTCGACCTTTTCTATCAATCGGTTTTTCTAATTTTTTTATTTTTGGGTTGTTGCTAAAATTGGATTTTTTTGATGTACATGCATGTTTCTGTGCATGTTTATGTGTTGAATTACCCGGGCTTTTTGTAGATTGGCCATGAATTTTCTGCTTTTCAATTTTTAATAGGTGTAGTGATTCTAGGGTTT
Organism: Striga asiatica; assembly: GCA_008636005.1. NCBI lineage: Eukaryota > Viridiplantae > Streptophyta > Magnoliopsida > Lamiales > Orobanchaceae > Striga > Striga asiatica. The sequence goes on from BKCP01008515.1 coordinate 1,746,172, forward strand.
TGTGGGGTGTGATTATAATGGCTAGTACAGGTGAGGCTGACAAGAAGCGGCGTCACTTTAGCTCGATATCACCCGCTGCTGCTGCCGGGAAGAAGCAACCTCTTGCGCCTTTATCTGAGGAGAAAAAGGTGAAATTTTTACTTAATATTCGTCTGGGTTTCTTAGATTACAACTTTTGCTAACTAGGGACTTACGGAATTAAGTGAATTTGATACTTTTCCAGTAGTAGTATGTTATCCGCTTGAAGTAGTATGTTTGGTTGCTGATTTTCAGTAGAGGTGTTCTTTGATAAAGTGTGTTGCAGTCATTAAGTGGTGATGATTTTGGTCAGTGATCATTTGCATGGAGGTTTTTTGACTTGTGGGGCAATTATGTTAATGTTATGTATTTGGGGTCTGGGCACCATGGGTGGAATTTCACCCTAACATTGATTTTAGCTACATATGAGGGTGTGGTATGAGCTACCTTTCTTCTATTTCAGTAATTTTGAGATATGGGGGATGTTATTTACGATCTTGCATACTGAAATTGTATATTGAAGTTTATGTTTCACGTTTATCTTTCCGATTCTGTCTATATTACGTTAGACGATGGTATTCTTTTTTATTTAATGGAAGATTAGTTTGATTGATGTAACGATGAACTTGTTATCTTTCTTGGATCTGCGATCTGTGGTTTTGTATAGCAGGTTTAGATGGACTTAGTTTGTTACAGCTGGTTTGTGTTCAATACTTAGAGCATAAAGTTCTATGAGAAACTATGGTAACTATCTGGCTTCTAGATGCTTAACTAATGAACCATAGGCTGAAAAAATTCTGGATCTTTTGATGAAATAATATCGAAAGGTTTTTATTTCATGATCCCATCTTTAATCTTCTAAAGTTCTCGTGTATTTTTTGTTTCTTACCTTTGCTTTGATTATCTATTTAAAAGATTGCTATGATCATCACGGGCTTGGCTTTTAAGGAGCATATGTCTTTATCATCAGTTACTATATGTCCGTTTGAACTTCGAACAATTTTGGAAGTGATGTAATTATTGCATAGGTGATATGTTTTGGCGTAACTTGATTTAAGTTGCTATCGTGGCATAATCAACTCTGTTTGTGGATCCATTTTTGGTAACCTATATGTACTGCATTTTTAGACGTTAAAAGTGCACAGGCCAATTCATAAATATGCTTATTATATGGTTTTTCTTTACATTCAATTTATTAAAGTAAATTATCGAACTAATATAAGCTTGGATTCAACACCAGTTTCTTTCACAAGGCAAATGCATTAATTGGTGTAAGTGTTTCATTCCATTTTAACTAAGTAACTTGGGAAAGATCTAATCTGCTTAAAAGAGAGAAAAAACTGATTATACTATTTTGATTTGTTGTAGTTGGAGTTTTGTTTTTTACTCTTAAATTGTCCTCTATGTTGGCATGTAGGTTGTCTTAGACAAGCTTTATATGTGGCACATTTTCTTGTGAGACGAATCATTTAATTATAGATACTTAATAGTTCAAAATTTTATTTCTGTAGCTTGATGCAGCAGTGCTTCAGTTTCAAAATCAGAAACTTGTGCAGAAGTTGGAAAGTCAGAAGGGTGAGATTAATGCTCTTGAAGATAAAGTTTCGCTGTTGAAAGATAAGCAAAAATCACATGAGAAAACCTTAGCTCTTGTCAATAACTCGTGGGAAGAGGTACAGTACATAACTTTGCTGGATTTGTCTTCTTTTACTCACCGCTTTTCCATTTTTAAGTATGAAGCATCCATACAAGTGGGCTTCACGTAATCATAGGATTATATGGTTTGGAGTGTATATACACTTAATTTAGTGAACTCGAGTCCCTCGCTCCACATATTGTTTTTGTATTGATTGATGTTACAGCTTGCTTCAAGTGGTAGAATATAGCCAGTGACATAGAATCTCAAAGTTTACATCATTTACTGACTACATTGTGTATATATATCTGGCATTTTTAAATGTTTGCCTACTCATTGTGGGATTGGCCCCATCTGTACCAGCTCGTTGATGACCTGGAATCTCGCTCTAACTGCACAGTGGACTTTGTGAAACATGGGAGAGGTCTTGAATGCCATTTATTTAAGGAAGGTGAGTGGTGCTATTGAAGTTTTTTTTTCCACATATTTTCTCATCCATCAGATTTTGTTTGTTCCTCAACCTGAACTTCCTTTAAGATTGTACTAATGGGCCTTTGTTGTTGTGGCGTTTCATATTCTTAAAAGCGGATATCTGTGTTGTGTATCGCCAATTGGCCAGTTACCAGCGTCATACCCGATATCTGTGGAGTTCTTTTCATATTTACGGTTTACAAATGTTACTCACATTTTTAGGGACAATTAATTTTTATACAAATATGTCGAATTAAAATTATTTTAGCAGAAACTTCTGTTGTGTTTCTTGTTGCCAGGATACTCCTTGTTTGGTTAACTGAATGTTGGTTCATATGTTTTGCTTTCTTTCTATTGAGCCTTACTCCACCTTTTGAGTTTATTTGTGTGTATCGAGAATTTTAGTTCTTCTGAGGAAATATACTGCCTGTGAGCTTGGGTCTATTCATGGTAGGTTCTGAACTAGACCAAAGGCGTGATTCTCATGACTCACGGTTTTGTGTTTTCCTACACTGAACATTTGCTCCGCATTCCCTATTTAAACCCTTGTGTATATTTGCCTAGATTGTCACCCTTCTGACTCAAGCTTTCTTTGGTAGTTAATCTAATGATGTAATCTGAGCTTTGTAGCCATGTCTTAGAAATGTGAACTTTCCATTCGGCCTTTTTTTTTTTTAAACAAAGCAATAATAAGTGCTTTTGAATAGACGGTGAATCAGCTCCAGAGGATGCTCTACTGAGCCGACTTCTAGAAACAGGGGCAACAGAAAGTAGTTCAGCCAGTACAACTGCAAATTCAACTGAAGAAGGTAGAAATATTGGTGGTGGAAACACGATGAAGACGAAGAACATACTCCACAACATAGTAGCTTCTTTCGATGATCTAAACAGTTTGAAGCATGAATTCTATGCTGCCTCTCAGAAGGCAATCTCGTCTAATGGTAAGGATATTTTGAAGAATGAATTGGACATCCGATAGATAAGAGGAAATTGGAAATACCTTGATACATAATGATTCTTTTCAGATTGTTTTCACAACATGTCTTGTTAAGATTTTTATCTACTTGTCACTTTCTTTTCTTCCCACTCATTGTAGGACAGGGCCAGAAAGCAAAGGTTTCTTCTGATTTTCAGCCTGACGTTAAGAATTTGAGAATACAAGCGCTTAAGCTTCACTTGAAACACAGAGAGCTTGCTGGTGAACTGCAGAGCCATAGAGATGCCGATGCAAAGAATAAAGCTGATTTGAAGTGTTTGAAAGGTATGCTATCTGTTATTCGCAGAAGTCATTATCCGGATACTTTGATTTCCTGTAATTTCTTCCCTGTCGAGCTTCACCTGCCCTTAGTGTTCTGTGTTCATCATCCCTTCCCCAAAAATTGATGGTATTTATAGGGCCAAGTTAGTGTAGACTACTATAGTTTGGTCACACTAATGGCACCCTGTAACATAAGATTCTTGATGATGAAGTTTCGTATAGAACACCATAAATATTAGTTAATCTCTACAAGCTAGTGACTCAGTTGTCAAAATTTATTTTACTCTTGATACATTATTATATTGGACAATTTTTTGATGCTTTTGTTTCTTTATGTACTGGTCTTTACCTTCTGAATTTTATTTTTCTAATTCCTTCTAGAGAAAGGTCCCTTGTGTTCTGGGTTGGGCATGGATAAACCAAACTTTCTTACTTTAAGTTTTTTTTTTTCCCTTATCAGTCTTTATCTTGTACCACTTACAGGTGAAGATCTCATCTCATCGTAATGATTATTTTAGTTAATAATTGTAATGTGAATTTTTTCTTTTTTCTTTTTCTTTTTTTTTTTGAATTCCCGAGAGAACTCAAATTTATTGTATATTTCTTTTTTCCTGTAAAGGGGAGCTAGAAAATGCCATTTCTGAATTGGAAGAAAGTAACCGCAAATTGGCAGTTCTAAAAGCCGAAAGGAATGTGCCAAATGGGCAATTGTTCCCTGTTCTCAACCGTGGAAATAAGCATGTAAATAGTGATAAAGCAATCGACATGGAGGCCACATTGAAGGAGTTAGTGGTAATTGTTTGTTTGTTTGTTTGTGTGTGTGTGTGTGTGTTTTCAAACTTGTTCGATATTTAGAATGGACTAATGAATTTGTCTCCCTATTCAGGAAGAATCCACATCTCGGCTGCACGAGCTCAGGCGTCTTCATGAAGACAGACTAAACACACTAAAACACTTGACAAATTTGCAGGTTAAATTTGTTCTCAATCAGCGTTTTTTTTATTGCGTTCTTCTCCATCTTTTTTTTTTTTAATTATTATGCATGCCCTCTTGCTTCTCTAATTAGCTATAAATATGTACTTGACAGAGCAATCTGAAAAATGTCGATTGTATTCGGTCATCGCGAGCATATCACCTGCTGAAAGATCAACTTACAAAGGCTAAAGCCGATGCTGCACAGTATCAAGCTTTATGTGAGAAATTTGAGGTTGTATTAAATGGTAGTTTCATTTTGCATTCATTGTTATGTTTGTAAAAAATGTTTCCTGAGTGTGATTCAGTGATTGTGTACCCACTTTACTCGCAGATCCAGAAAGAAAGTCTGTACTGGAGGGAAAAAGAATGTCATATTAAAAATGAATTCTTAGATGTTCTTCATCGATCTTCATCAGTGGCCAACACCAGAATAAGTGACTTGGAATTAGAAATACAGAGACACATTAAAGAGAGAGATGAAATTGAATCCAAACTGGAAAAAGCATCAAAAGAACCAGGTATGGAGTCGAACTTCTGTGTTTTGTTCACGTTTCTTCATATAATCACATGTTAGGTTAGCTGTTAACGCTTTGTTTTTTCTCAGGTAGGAAAGAAATAATTGATGAGTTCAAATCATTAGTTTCATCCTTCCCTGAGAAAATGGGGAGCATGCAAAATCAGTTAGCCAAGCACAAGGAGACTGCTGCAGATATTCACTCTTTGCGAGCTCATGTTGGATCCCTAACAACGATTCTTGACCGAAAGGTTCGATTTATACGTTCAAATTCATCTTCCCCATCAGATTTAGTCGTTCTATTTTTATGCTATTACCTTACTGTAGATCATATGTTTGTGCGAATGTGTTTCTGCAGTCCAGAGAGTTGGAGGCTTTGACTTCGAGATCCACTCGGCAAAATGCTGAAATTCTAAAATTGCAATCTGTGGTATGATTTTGTTATATTTTTTTTATTTTTTCAATGATTAGGAGACATAATTCTTGTGAGAATCTTTCTGGTGATAAAATGTTACTAAGTTGCGCTTATTTTTCAATATCACGTTAAATGTTTTCTCTGGGGAAGTTGTTGGGGGCCTTGTGTATGTGTTGTATAGGAACACAAGGACAAGTAAAAAAATTGACGTTTGTTTTCAGATATAGATTTGATATTGAACTTTGAAAACTTTTAATTTGTGGATGCAGAATAGAGATGTAAGGTTAGCTGAAACAGACATGAAGCTTTTTCTGGAAATGTATGGACATCAATCAACTGATTCAAGGTTTGGCATACCTCCGTATTTTTATATGGAGCTTTTGTATGGATTTTATTTTTATATTTCCATATTATATGCAAGCTAAGTAAGTCAGTGGAAGAATTAAGCTGGACCACTTTGATTGAATCGAAAAAGTATCTGCCCAGCTGGATCTACTAGAATGGTTTTGTAAAAATGTGCTTCGACAAGTAAATTGGGTCAACTAATAAAATGCTACTGAGGACATTTATAGAATTAAAAAATACCTCCTTCATGTTTGTTTCTTTTTGTAAAAATTGCCCGGGTGGAGAGAATTATTTGCTTAGAAAATACTAACTTCATGGGGGTGCTTTTAGTGCCTTAACTGATATTTGTAATACTGAAAATTGTTTTTTTCAACATTACATAAAATATGTATGATTCTTCAGCTATCCCTCATTAAACATTGAATCTGTGTTCATACCTTTTACCTTTTAACCATTGATTTGTTTGCAGGGAAGTCGGGGAAGCTAGATATTCAGAGATCAAGGCATGGGCTCATGTTCAAGGTCTCAATTCTTCTCTTGATGAACAGAATTTGGAGTTGCGTGTTAAGGTTGCAATTGAAGCTGAAGCAAAAGCCCAGCAGAGATTAGCTGCCTCGGAAGCTGAGATTGCTGAGCTTAGACAAAAGTTTGAAGCTTCTAAAAGGTCAGTTTCTCTTGTAAATATTTATTAAAATAAGTAATTTTTACTGTTTTCGTTGCCTTTCTATTTTACTCAAAATTCTGATTATTGTTTGATTTCATGGAGAAAGAAGTGTTTTCACATAAATTGCCTTGCTTGTGTTATGTATGAGTATAGGATCTTTTTTATCCCCAATTCTCCAAATTCTGGTAATATCTATGTTACATTTCTATTTGCAGCTGCCTATGATTTGTTTGATTCCATTTTCTCGTCACAAAATAGGCAAATACTTGTCACCTTTGCTATCCGCATGAATTTTTTAAAGCCATTAGTTTTGCCCTAAATCTGACACGAGGAAGCACGTAAGAATTACATTCAAAAAGACCGTATGAAACCCACTGTGACCATTACAATTATTATGATGGAATAATAACTTAAGAAGTATGAGGAATATATGAAGCTTAGAGTGATTACATGGATGGTTTACTTGAGCTGATAATTGAAAAGTATATTTTGAAGCACATGCATTATGTGTGAAATTCTTATTCCTGGATATTCTGCAAAGTTTTACCCACTGTTGTTACAGGGAAAAAGCAAGACTTTCTGATACTCTGAAGTCCAAAAATGAAGAAACTGAGGCCTATATGTCTGAGATTGAGGTCCATTTTGGTTTTATTTTAGACTTTATTAGCACGTATTGCGTTTTTTCAATTAGGCTAAGGGATTTATTTTTATCAACTACAGACCATAGGGCAGGCATATGATGACATGCAGACTCAAAACCAGCAGCTTTTGCAGCAAATTACCGAAAGAGACGACTATAATGTAAAGGTAATGATTCCCTTGTTTCAGCTGGATTTATCGAAAAATCAACTTCTCATGTCTTCCTTAGAATTTATCGTTGTAAAAAGGAAGTAATGAAACATTCTTTGACTATTTTGAAAGGAGAATTATTTTTTTTTTCTCCTAGACTCGGAATGATAATAGTCATTTTGAGCAATTGCAAATTCTGATTCTTGCATTCTATTTGCATATTTATCTTTCCTTTTATTTCCTTAAAAAATTATTGATTTCTGATTATTATTTGAACCTTTTCCAGTTGGGTAAATTTATGTTGTAGCTCGAAGAAAATATGATGGCAACTAGTCAATGATCTTAGTATTAAACATAGAATGTTGATATTTTGAGTAGTGAAAATGGATAGTACTTGATAAAATTCTACCAGGGCTCATTTCGAATCACAAAATTCGCCCTACCACTTTCCCAAAATATATTTACACTTGATATGCCCTAAATCGATTATGATAATATTGTTGAAATCTGATTAAATTCTTAAACTTCAGAATCAAAAGATAATTGTGGTAAGAGAGAACTCAAGTCCTCTTGATTTATTTTTTTTTTTTTGAAAAAAAAAGAAGGAGAACCATTTATTCAATGAACGCTTATGTTCTACCGTTATCTCTATCATGAGCTGGATTTCCTTATTCAATAGATTTTGTTATTTATTTATTTATTTCTTTAGAGGGTCACTTTTGGATGTGTGAGTTTTTTTATTTTCGGTTTCAGCTTGTTTTAGAAGGTGTTCGTGCAAGACAGCAGGAAGACACCTTGCTTATGGAGAAGCGTATGTTGGAAAAAACCACTCAGCAGACCAAGAAAACAGTTGATTTTCTTGAGTTCAAAGCTGGTAGAATAGAAAATCAGGTAAAAATATGGGCCGCCTACATAGTTTCAAACTCCATTATTGTTTTTTGCGAATCACGACATTTAATATTTGCTCTGCAGTTGAAACTATACTCCGATCAGTTGCAGAGACTCAACGAAAATAAAGCCCACAACTCTGCTTTGGGGGAAACTACTCAAAGAAGACTTTCAGACGTGAAGAGATCTTGCCAGAAAGTGACGGTTACACTTGAAGAAGCACAATCCCAGGTTGAAAGGAGTAGAGAGCATCTAACCGGGTTGCAGGTGGAACATGAGAAAGAGAGGTTTTTGGACATTTTAGATCAACTCTTCATTTACGGAAAACATTATTTTTTTTTATTATTATTATTATTTTTTTTTTTGTGATTTGA
>BKCP01008515.1:1759564-1770914 GCA_008636005.1 Striga asiatica
AGAGAGAGAGAGAGAGAGAGAGAGAGAGAGAGAGAGAGAGAGAGAGAGAGAGAGGGAGTCTCAACCATAAGTTAGAGAAAAAATGATTGTATTATTTTGCTTGTGAAGACTGAATAAGACCATATATATATTTTTTTTCAATTATTACGTGGAAATTGTGTTTTATATGAGACATTTCATATAATTTTGGTCCTAATTGATTGAACAACTGAGTCCAAAATAAATAGTTTGTTTAATTTATTTTATTTAGTTGATATCATTTATATCATATATGTATAAGTTTGTGGTCATTTAAAAGTTTGTGACTAAAGTGATCGCCCTTATTTTAGTTTGTTTATTGATCCACAATTTTTTTATGAATGAAATAGCATAATGTATTAATTATTGTTGAAATTTTGTTATTATAATACATAATTTTCTCTTAAGAAAATGAAGAGTACGTATTATGGACCATGTTTGTTTATGGAATTTTTCAAAAAATTTCTAACATTTTAACTCAACCACTTTTTTTAGCTCAACTTTAACTCAACCCACTATCATCAAAATTATCAATATAATTAAATAATAGCAATCAATCATTCATGCACACCACATCAACTTTAATTCACTATTCATCCACTCACATTAATTCAACTAACCATCACTTCAAAACTCTCTCTCCTACTTTTACATCAAATCAATTTTAATTATTTTATTTTAAATATTATTTTGATATACCCACTAACAACTAACCATATCACCTTTTTCAAAATTAACCAAACCAAATCAAAAAATCCAAACAAAATAAAAAAAAAAAAATTATAAACCAACATGCTCTAAATCCTTGCAATAATATCTTAATGCATCAACTACATTTTATTATAATTTATCATAAATGTTAGTTTTATCAAAATTACTCTTTTATTATGCTTATCCATAACTTACAAAAAATGATATATCTTACATGTCATTCTGATCAACATCAGACTTATTTTGCAAAGAAATGAATTATTGAAATTATTTTGCCAATTAATAGAAGTAAAAAAAAATATATGTATCTAATTTGAAACTAAATGCATGTGGTTCGAAATTGGGTCATTTTTGTACTTTTTTCTTAAGTATTTAGTTCATATTTTGTATTTTAATTTGCTTATATTAGTACATATTTATTTCAGTTATTCTATATGAATTTATCTATATAATAGTAATAATGTCTTTATTTATTGATAAATTATGAAAATTATGTTATTATCAACACATTTTAGAAAAAAATTTCAAGAAGTGTCATTAATGTGACAAATATTTTTTTATCGCTGAATGTAACCAATGTTTTATCGTTAAATTAATTAAATTTCAATTTTCTATGAAAGAAAAAATACATTGTATTTTTTAGTCACAATCAGTTATATATTTATGTTTAGAGTCATGGATCACTAATGTCTGGTGATTATTATTTATGATCATAATATTGATAATGCATACAATTCATCCACTAATAATGTTATATTTAGGAAAACATTTAAAATATAATAAATACAAATTTTATCCGTTTTATTTACTTAAATTATAATTCATCACATTATTTTTAACATCAGGCCGCGCAACGCGCGGGTGACGTACTAGTATATATTAAGTTGATTGTAGCTAATTAATTAGCTTTGATTTTCTCTAGATAATATAAGTCATTAATTCATATAATCACTGATTGGCTGGCTGGCTGACCGCTTTCTATGGGCTTATTCCCAAGTTCTTGGACATACTTATTACTATGCCTTTATTTCCTATGGCTTTTAGTCAATTTTCCACTATAAAATAAGTCCCAATGTTTTTAAATTCACAATTTTTTTTTTATAAGTCATAGTCAATTAACCTGTCAAAGTTTTAACAACTTATACTATGAATGATCATATTTTTTCTATGTTATATTTATATTATGACATTTTACTTCAAAAGTATGCATATTTGTTGAATAAGTATGACTGACAAACAACAATCTTACTATTTTCAAATCAAGGATAAATGATTATAAATCAATGGTCTTGTAGATGGTCTGAAATTCATGAATTCCAAACAATATAATGTGACAACTATAATCATAATCCTATGTGTAAAATCTTCAAATCACATCGATACATGACTAATATAATCCGTTATCATGTTACAAGCTAGCCACAAATTTTAATATGCGTATATTTACAAACGATTAAAAAAAGAAAATAGTCCAGAACATGATTTTTAAACAAGCCCATGGAACATTAACATAGGATTCTCCAATTCTCTCAAAATTAAATGCACATCCATGTGACAAAATTCAATTATATATGCATATGTATTGGTGTGTATGAATAGCTTTTGATAATTGGTTGGCCCTGTCTGGAATCTTGGCAAAATGTCACGTTGATGCACAATTTGATTAAACACAATATTTAATAGGATAATATGAAAAAAAAAAAAATCATTTTTAAGCAATTTATATTACACGAAATTTATATATCACAACCTCTAAGTTGGGAAAAGGCTAACAATGTATCACAAATGAACTGTGAGTCTACGTTCATTATCCATCTTATACAAAAATCCTATAATTTTAAAGGAAAATTTTTTTTTAACCTCCCAAAGTATGCTATTTTTTAAAGTTTACCATATAAACTTTTTTTTTACAATTTGCCTTCTAATGTAATAGAGACTGACAATTTGCCTCCTCGATTGAAAATCCTAATATGACACAAGAGTTTTTAATTCAATTAATGATAAATTTTATATTAATCTTTAAAATTAATTTAGAGTTTTTAAAGTCCATGGGGAGACGAACAAAATTATGGTTTGTCGATTTCTAAAAATTGATACCTCTAAAATCGATCCACGAAAATAGTAGGAGCACGTGTGTACAGAAAAAAATTCAATTCAAGTTTTCTGATAATCAAGATATCCGATTTTTGATTGGGGGTGTCATTTGAAAGTTTGAAGGACGAGTTTTCTATCAAAGTAAATCTTATAAAAATCCAACGGTCAGATTTTGGTTAGTAGCCTAAAAAAAGCCTAACTATTGATCAGTAATACTGATCAAAATCTGACCGTTTGATTTTCATAAGATTTACATGTTAGAAAATTGGTTCTACTAGTTTTCAAATGACACCTCTCAATCGAAAATCGGTTATCTTGATTATCAGAAAACTTAAATTGAAATTTTTTCTATACACACGTGCTCCTCCTACTATCTTCGTGGATCGATTACAGAGGTATCAATTTTAAGAATTCAACAAATCATACTTCATTTTGTTCGTCTCGCCATGAGCTTTAAAAGCCCTAAATCAATTTTAAGAATTAATCTACAATTTATCACTAATTGAGGTAAAAACTATTTTGTGTCATATTAGGGTTTTCAATCGAGGAGATAAATTGTCAGTTTTGATTACATTAGGAGGCAAATTGAAAAAAAAATAAAAAATTATATGGCAAACTATAAAAAATGACATACTTTGATAGGTTAAAAAAAATTCCCAATTTTAAAAGTGCTAATCAATAATTACATAAGCAATTTATGTTTCTCATTTTTTAATATGTACCTTAATCATGTGAAAAGTTCCAATCAAAATATAAAATCTCTATCATTTGAAGAGTGCCTACAACCAAGCAAAAACGAAATTGCGAAAACATGGAAAAAAAAGAAATGGGATATATGTTTAAACAAAAATGCCGTAAATTTTAAGCTTTATTACTGAAAACAACAGAGTACTAATAATTAATTATTTTCCTGTGTGTGTACTGTTTTCTTCATAATAAATAGAATTATGATTGAACTTAATTGACGAGTTTATTCACTTTGCAAATTGAATTGCACAAATAATAGTTCTAATAAAGAGGTTTTATTTATTTTACATTTTTTTGGTGAAATAATTGTTATTTATATATATGACCTTGTTTGAGTTATTCATTTCATTTAATTATTTTTAGTTTCATTTTCTTCTACGTACCTGTCCTTTTCGTTTGTGTTTCCTCTATGCCTATATGAGGTTAATAGATTTAATTATGAACTGGGACATATTTGACTAGAAAATTATGAGGCCTTTAACTCAAACAAGGTCATATTAATAACAAATATTAGTAAAGACACTATCAAAGAGCAAAGCAATTGGCATCTTATGTTACATCACAGAAACACTTTTTTTTTAAGCATGTTGTCCCTACTAATTAAATAACCATGCAATAAAATATTTCAAAATTAAAGTTCTTGATCATAAAACAATTATATTATTTACACGTAAGCATACTCTGAGTTTAGAAAAATATTAAATTGCAATGTGATTCATGTACAGCGTGCTCCAGTGCCTTTGATTTCATTATCAGCCCCTTAAAAAAGTTTTCTAAAGATATAACATGCATAAAAGTAGCTGTATATCTCTCACTACATATTTGTGTAGAAAGCAATTGCACATATTTCTTTCCAACTTATTTTTCTTCTTCTTCCTTTTCTTAACACCCACTTTTATTATGGATTAATGAATAAACAATTAAAAAAATAGTAGTGATGAAAAAACACCTTAAAAAGAAAAAGATTCTTGTTGAGGACACAAGAAATGTTTGGTAAAGATCACTTATATGTAATCAACCCTAACAAAGTTAAATAAGTAACGCATCTCCAACCCATCTCTATACACAGTTTATTACTCCATCTGTTTCTTATTAAATGTCGTTTTAATTTAAAACTTCTAAATTATGATTTTAATGGGTTGTGTAATAATCTTATTTTTTAATCTTATTAAATTTAATTTTTGAATTATTAATGGATGGTTTTTAAAGATAATGATAAGAGTTAATGTTTGTTAAAGAGAATAAAGATGTAAGAATGAATATAATATTTCCAACGACAATTAATTTGCAAAAAAGTTGACACCCTACAACGACATTTAAAACGAAACAGAGGGAGTATTTTAGAGTAGAGTGGAGCAAAAATTAAATTGTACGCTTACACTTTATACAAAATATTCTATTTCTGTTATAATTATTTGGAATTATTTTTAGTGTCAAAATAATATAATTAGACATATCATTTTATAAAAATAAAAGTTTCCACAATTTTGGCGGTACATATATGCTGTTAATTATTTGACATATTATTTGACAAAAATCTTTATTTTTATGTACTATTCAATTTACTATTTAGTAATTTGAAAATATATATTTTCCCAAATTAATACTTTGGTACTGCTCTAAATCATATTATAAATTTATTTGTGATATATTAGTAAATACGTGATCAAAATAATACAACTCAAAATAATTAAAATTAAATATAAACAAGTTAAAGAAATAATTAAAATAATAAAAACAGTAGCCCATATAAACATAATACGTTCAATATCATTCTTGCGCAACGTTATTCGTATGCAATTATAGATTGTAGTGTAGCTTTCGTCTTGCTCTATGACATTAAAATATTCTTCGTACACAAAATTTAAAGGAAATAAGGAAAAGAAGTAAAAAACGAAAAGGGAAAAGGAAAAGGATTCACATCATATTTTCAAGAATTAACCAACTACTCTTGCCTTAATGATCAATTAATTTAATTTAGTTCAAAATTAATAAATCGTATAGTGTCTGTACTGTTTATGTTCATGCACGTATCTGTAGAATGATTTGAAGCTCAATTCATTTCCTATCACCTATGGTCCCTTTGTCAGATAAAGTCTAAATTAAATTCAAATGGTTAAGTAATAATTAAAATATTTCATGTAACTGTGCCGCAATTTTAAATGACATACTTTAAAAAGTAGCATAACTAAATTATGATATTATTATAAAAGATTCATGCATTTTTATTTAAAAAATTATAATGAGTCGATACATCTAATAATTATGCCGGCTCACAACGAAATTTCCTTGCTGATCGTTTTATTCAAGCTAACTGTAGGTGTTTGATTGGCTCCTAATTTTGGCTTAGAAAAATAATCAACATATTTAATTAAGCTATTATAAATATTTGGGCAAGAATTGGGTTGGCTGGGACCAAAATGATTATAAGAAGACTATATGATTGACGAGTAGACTAATAAGCGAATATTAGTGAGTGCTGAGATCACATCTCGCTATCGAGATAAATAAGTCTACAAATAAAAATGAATAAAAAAAATAATAGGATTAATAATTGATAAATCATGACCCTAGAATAAAAATCAAGTAGAATTTTATAATAAATATTATATTGAGTTTAATTTTTCCTAGACCAGACAAATGTAGTGCCTTTGCGGTACGTCTATTCAGAATTGATAATGACATGAGATTTTATCTCCTGATTTTCGAAAGTGCGTGTATTCGAGTTTTTTTTTTTTTTTAAAACTTAAATCAATACATATTTTTTTACTATTAAATCAATACAGTTACAGAGTATGCATGATGCGACTGTAGAATGAATTGAATTTGCCCGTGATTTTTATATTCCATGTGAACAGCTAAAATATGAACAATTTATTGTTATTTAATGAGTATTGATTATTGAATAATGATGTATTGTACCATTGTATGCTGAGTTTAATTTCCTCACTAATTTGTTATTTGACGAATATTGATTGAACAAAACTAATTAACCTTTTCTTTTAATGAGTCAATATTTCATTTGACAGGTTGGATTTTCCTTTAAAAAAGTTAAAACAGAAGAAAAAGTTTTAATCAATTAACTTATTACTCTATAGCTAATCACACTTAATCATCATCCCACGAAAATGGATCCAGCCACGTGGGCGCGTAGCAACAGAACCCATCCACGCCGTGAGTACCACACGCGGACACCCCCAAATCCGGCAGGTCGAAAAACGTGTCGTCGTCGTCCGCCGTCCAATCAATCGCGCAATCCGACGGCTCTCGCGCGTCCGAGACCGAATCCGTGGACGAGTCCGAGCTCGACACCTGGCGCCCCATCGGCCCGTCCATCTCGGTGGCCGCCGCCGTCCAATCACCCGCTCGCGCGTCCGAGGCAGAATCCGTCGACGAGTCCGAGCTCGACGCCTGGCGCCCGGTCGGCCCGTCCAGATCGGTGGCCGCCGCCGCCTCCGCGGCGGCCGCCTGGATGTCCTTTGCCGCTGCGGAGGCCGGCCGGGGGAGGCGGCCGACCAGGTGGGGAAAGTTGAGGAAGGCCGACGGGCCCTTGACGGCGAGGGCCGCCACGTCGTGGGCACGCGCGGCCATCTCGGCCGTCGGGTAAGTTCCCAGCCATATCCTCGATTTCTTCCTCGGCTCCCGGATTTCACACACCCACTTGCCCCAATTCCGCTTCCGGACCCCTCGGTAGCTCGGCTCTTCTCCGGCGGTGCCCGCCGCCGCCAGATTTCCGGTGCCGGTGGATTCAGCGGCGGCGGTGGTGGAGGAGGAGGAAAATTGTGGGTGGTGGTTTTGTTCCATATTGGTCATAATGAGGATGTGTATGGCAGTTGGGTACTAAAGTAGAGTAAGAAGAGTAACTAAGAAGGAATGTGAGTGTTGCTACATAAAGTAAAAGTTGGGGGGTTTTTATGAGATTCTTCAACTAATTGGGGATTAATTTATAGTATAAAAGGGGGGAGAAAAAAGTACAAAGGGATTGATTGCACATTTACACTAGAATTGAGCTTTAATTTTATTGTTTTTTATTTTTGTTTTTTGGGAGAGATATTTTTTTTTCTAAAAAAAAAACAATTGTGTTCCCTTTGTGGCACTTCCAATATTTGTGTTATGGGTAGCTTCTTGTGTGCTTTTGAGAGTTAAGTTATTTCTATCTGCATTTACTTATTCTTAGTCTTTGNTTTAAGCTTTAACGGAGTCGAGTCGAGCCGACCTCATGGGAAATTCGTATTTTTATATCAATACATTTTTCAATACAGAAAAAATAAGATTAGTCATGCATGAATTATAATGTAGGCTCATTTAATTAATGAGTCTATTAATCATAATCATAGTGACCTTCACGTATTATTTGTGTACCCACAGCATGCACAAGCAAATAAATAAATGGAGTCGTTTTGGTAATTAGGTAAAATGCGGGGCCACAACGCAATTTTGCGCATATTTTAACCCCATGCATTTGGGGGTAGGGGCCGGGCCCTTAGGGCCGAGTAGGGTTATTTGCAACGATTTCCATTAATTTTATTCTTTTTGGGAAATAAATAATATAAAAATTGGATGATTGATGACTTCACATTGGTACCATTGTCCTTGTGCATTCAATTCGATCAAAACCTTTGTTAGGTGGCCAATTTTTTTAATTATTTTCAAGAAAGAATTAAAAAGGAAATAAAAAATATAAAAGGAATTTTTGGATTCTTGATTATTAGCTTGATGAAATAATTCAGTTGAAAAATTTCCTAACACACTTTAATATATTTGAGATTAATAAGCTTTTATTTGTTTGAATTTTTATGTGTAACATACAAAAAACAATGTTATATATAGTATGATTTACATTTTTCATTTTCTCACATACTACTTTATAAGTCACTATTCTATTGGACTACAAACTTTGATGCGAACTTTAATGGACGAGTTGTTGATCTACGGCCAACTTAAATAAAATTTCAACTTGATGCTATTATCTTTTCTATGTCACGTTATATCGATAATTATTCACTACTAACTATTTGCAGAAAATTCTACCCGAATAAAATGAATGTCACATTTATTTCTATAACCGAGGGTTGTTACGAATTTTTTGCAAATTTTGTCTGGATTATGGAGAAAAAAAAAAAAAACAAAAGTTACTATATACAACCTAAATTGACAAGTAAAAGTAAACTATAATTGAAGCACAACATTTTCCCATGTTGGCCGTAGATTATTCATCTGAATTTTGTTATTTTGGGATTAAGACAATATATTGTAACACTCACACGCATGATCAGTATTTTCAATTCTGCAAATTCAGTTTATGCTATTTTTGTACGAGTTTTATAAATGTTGGCTATGTAAAAATATGAAAGTGAAATAAAATAATTTAATCATGGCACACATGGGTCACATGCTCGTGGGCCCAAACCCAGTGCAAAAAATGGGCCTGCCCATGATTTGCTGGAATTCAGTTGCAATTTTGAATTCTTTGTGAACTGGCCGAATCATCTTTTTTTCCTTTTTATTTTTGCCCTTTTTGCAATGAAAAACACTTTCATTTAATAGACTCGTATTTAAAAAAAAATAAAAAAATATTAAACTTGTAATAAAATACACGGATCAATAATGTCATTTTGGCTGCCATATATTTACTCTCTATCTCTTTATTACCCAAAATTAATGAGTCATTTGAATTCATCCTCTCAAGTTTGACTATTGAATATTGATACATTCAATATGGTTCTTTAAATAGTCTGAAACGGTAAGTTCGATTTTACTACATTGTTTTTTTATTATTGGATCACACGCTTTTACAAACATGTGATCCAACAATAATAAAGCACGTGTGGCATTGTTAAAGCTGTTAAACGAAATAAGCGTTCGTAAGCTTGACTCGTTAAGACTTGAAAATAAGAATTTGTATTTAGTTTTCTATATCTCGATTTGTTATGGCTCAAATTAATAAATAAGCGTATCTCATTTATGGACTATTTTTGCTAACGAGTTCGTTTAAAACGTCTAACGCTTTTGAATCCTGTTTTTTAGGACTTTCTTTAGGTGAGTTTTAATTTGCATTAAATTTTCGTAAAAAAGATAACCATGATTATGGTACACTTGTGTTTAGTTAAATCATATCATTTAATTACTTTACAGATATTAATTAATTAATTAACTACTTGGGCTTACCACTTGGAATAGGAAGATCAAAAACTGAGACATTTGCATATTTACTGGATTCAGTCAGGCAGAAACTTCAAAACTGGAAATCCAAATTGTTATCTGAAGCTGGAAAGGAAGTTTTACTTAAGGCTGTTATTCAGGCTCTTCCTATATTTCCTATGTCCTGCTTTAAACTTCCAATTTCACTGTGTAATGATATTTCTAGATTATGTGCTCAGTTTTGGTGGAACAGAAAAGAGGATGGCTCAGCTGATTTGCATTGGAAAAGCTGGAAAAAACTCTCAATTCCCAAACTCTCTGGAGGGCTTGGTTTTATAGACTTAAAAATATTCAATGAAGCTCTTCTTTGTAAACAGCTTTGGAGAATAACCACTCAGCCAGAACTGTTAGTGAGCAGAATCCTAAAAGACAGGTATTATCCTCATACTTCCATCTTTCATGCTACTAAATCACAAAAAGGCTCTTGGCTATGGAATTCATGGATGGATGTTCTTCCTGTCTTTACAAAATGGCTGAAAATTGAAATAAGAAATGGAGCACAAACCAGAATTGAGGATAAAAACTGGATTCCAAATTTTACAAAATCCCATCCTGAATTATTACCAATAGCAAGAGGTCATATTATTTATGTCAAAGAACTTCTCACTGAGGATGGGTTGAACTGGAACGAATGGTTGGTAAGCAAACTTTTCTGTTCTGAAGACAGTAATGCCATTTTAAATATCAAAACATTGAATCCTCTTAGTTCAGACAAATTCTATTGGGGATTAGATAAAAAAGGGAAATTTTCTGTCTCTAGCACATACAAGCATCTCATTCAGCAGAAGGTGCTTCAGATGGATATACCACAGAGCAGCACACAGGCATTGGCATGGAAATCAACTCTTAAAAGAACCTGGTCCTTAAAGGTTCTGGGTAAAGTAAAGCTTTTCATCTGGAGATGTTTATCAGGGGCTTTGCCTGTCCTAACAAATCTAAAGAAAAAAGGAATAGATGTGCATACTACATGCAGCTACTGTGGTGAAAATGAAGAAACTGTTGAGCATGTCTTGTTTCTCTGTTCTAGGGCAAACAGATTGTGGGAAATATCCCCTGTATCTTGGGATGGTCTTGATCAATATAAATCCTCCTTTAAACATTGGTGGCAACAATTATGTCTCATAGGTCACTCAGAAATTGATGAACACAGGATACAACTCACGACATATCTTTTGTGGTGGCTTTGGAAGACAAGAAATACATGGGTTTTTCAACACTCACTCACCCCAGTTCACATAGTTGTCAAAGCTGCTCAATCTGATTGGTTAGAATTCTCACTGGCTCAAACTTCCCGGCTATCTCAGGATACTTCTCATTTTACATAATTTCTTTTGTTTTAGTCTGTACTGGTGGAAGGACTCTTGCTAGGCACTTTGCAGTGGCGGATAACTTTCTTCCTCCTTTTTTTCCTTCACTAATGACTTGTAACGAGTTTTTGTGTATTTCCTTTTCGGTTCTAAGCCATCATGGGGATGCGCTTCTCATTTTTCATTTCGGCTGTTTGATGTATGTATCTGAACAATGTTATATTTCGTTTGAGTTAATATATCTACTTCTATCGTTTCGAAAAAAAAAAAAA
>BKCP01008515.1:1771135-1817841 GCA_008636005.1 Striga asiatica
GGTATCCTCAAAACCTATTGTAAATTAGCTAATACAGGCATTATTGGGTCTTGTAAGTTGTAACAAAGTAATTAGCATATGCTTAGAACTTTCATTTGATTAGTGGAAAGTGGAGTTGTTGAACAACTGAGTTAGCTGCCAGAATTAGAATACGTACACTTAAACATTCTTTAAATAAAATAAAGATTACAGGACATTTATAGTAAAAAAACTCATATATTATGTTTTTTTGGAATGAATCCAAAGACTATTTCAAACTGGTGCTTAGTAAAAAAGTAAAGTAAAACTTGTGACAAATCAGATATATAATTCACCACAAATTTCTAATTTAAACTCAAAACCGTTCATTACCGATGTGAAAAAGTGGCCAATAGAAATTTCATTTTAAATATAAAAGTGGGTTAAAATATCCCATGCAAGACAATGACCAATCGAGAAAACAAGGTATTTAATGCAGCCAGCTCTAGTTTATACTCGGAGGTTGAGATTTTTAAATGCATTGTTATCAAAACCACATAAATATTTTATTTATCTATTTCATATATTTATTTTTTGTGGTAAGACTTTATGGGCACTATGTACCTCCATAACAAACCTTCCCTTTTAGATCTTGCAATTTTTTTATATTTTTTTCTATTCTTTATTTTTTGTAAATCAACTCACTACATAATCAAATTATTATAATTATAAGTATTCCACATAAAAGAAAAAGAATTAAAAAAAAAAGTATTCCACATAAAAATATGAGATTTAACATAAAAGAAAACGAGAAAATATAAGAAGATAGAAAGAAGTTAAAGAACTCATGATTCAGGTCAAGATTTCATAGGATCACTTGGCAGTGGTATGTCTGATTTTGAACTGAATATACCCAAGACTACCAGTGATGTTACAAATCATGTATTCTTGTAGATGTATATTTTTCTGTTGATGCGTACATCAAAATAGTACAAATTCATTTCACAACTATAATTCAATTCACAAGTCACAACAGAGTATATACTCTTTTCTACTTTAAATTTACATGTCGAAGCAAAAATAACCTCTTCACACGGGAAATTCGGAGATCGAGTTTGTTTATTATATATTTGTATTTTTAATATTGATCAAATGCGAATAAGGTCATCAAACAAGATCATTCGACGCGTAAGCTACATATGAATATTATTCTTTGTGATGCTAACCAAGAACAAAATGCCACCACTCTACACACACCAATAATAAAAGAGAAGTTTACATACATGATCAAGGACTTCGATAGGAGAGCAATGCTCCACCTCCCACATCCGAATGTCACCTTCGTTTTCTTCTAGTAAATCCCATTAAATATCTTTATCTGACTTAACAGGCAGCTCTTTGTAACTCCAATACCCGAATAACCCTTTCACATAAAATAACATCCGAATATTACTAGCTAATTCCACAGACTCATACTCAAAGCAAGTCCAAATATTAAACAACCTAGAAAGAAAACCTCACTTCATCATTGTAGCATGAGGATAGGTGATTTCCACAATGTGTTTCAAATGTTGATATCCCTTTATATGACACATCCTTTGTCCAATATCTTCATCTTCAACCCCATTAGAAAGTTGTTCTATGACAGTGGTCAAAACAAATTCCTATAAAACGATAAATGAGCTTGTCAATAGTTATGCAATAACTTGTGGTCTGAAGTTAGTTCGACCATGAACGTTAGGATAGAAGATAATAACTCGCTTGTAAATCAAATCATGAAGTTAGTTCGATCATCTACTCATGCAATAAAATAAACACAAGAAAATCATAAACGAAATAAAAGCAATAAAAACTAGACCATGAATCCAAGTTAAATGTAGCCTTGAGAACATGCTTCTAATATTAGAAAAATAAATATAAAACATTAAGTTCGAAAGATAATAGAAAAAGAAAGAAAAAAACGTATTCAACTTTGGCAATCTCTTATTTTCGATTTTCTCGCTCATATTGTGCGTGTTCCTATCCTCCAAAATCTGAAAAGCTCTCCCAATGTGTACTAGTGTTTCTTAAATAGTTGGGGTCGAGTCCTAGTCGAACCTAGACCCACACGACTCGTGTGGTATGTTATATGGGTCACACGACTCATGTGACAAAATCGAGAGTTAGGCTTAGTAAACTTCAGCTCAACACGACTCGTGTTGGTCCTGGAAGGCTAAACCTTCATTTTTGGCTTTTCTTTCAGCTCTTGTCGAGGTAAAGCTCCATATCGGTGCTCAGTGTAGGTAACTTTATCGAGAAAATAAAAAATAAGATGGTTAAATAATAAATACAGAGTCATGCGAGAACACAATGTCTTAAAACAGATTCGTCTCGTATGAGCGCATGTCTCCCAAGATACAACAACAAAACAGAATAAAATCTGGCGAGTTGGAATTATGCTGGACCAAAACACTATAAAAGAAAAATGGGAAAATGGATTATTTTCAACACTCTTTGTTTTCTTCTTTTCGTACTTCATTTCTTCAAAAGCCTAAAGGATGAATAATACAACCAAAACATTATCTATCGAAATTTAATTGAAACATTTGAAACTTAACATCTTGCAACATTAAAGTTAAAATCATGTTATGAATTGATTTGCAAGATCAACAAGTTACAAGAGTTAAAGTTCCGGTCTAAGATTTCATTCAATTAGTTTATCCAACAGTCAGGAAGTGGAATTGAGGCCAATTGAGGCCCGCCGGGTCGGCCGAGTCACCCATGGTTGATGATTTTTTGAAGCGTTCTTAGATTGTTCAACTAGCAGGTTAGTTGGTTTTGTATTTAATCTCATAGACTACAATTTTTTTTTTTTAATTATTCTATTTGCTTTTATCTTCATCTTCCATATAAGTTCAAGTTGTTTATATCTTGGCAGTCTTGAATTCATTATATTATTTCTTTTACTTCTCGCTATAATTATGAAATGCAGTTATATGTTTTGTCTTTCATTTTGACTCGGTTTACGCTTTGTGAAATTTGCAGTTGCTACTCATGGATAATAATTCATGACCGGAAGAATTTTCACTTGGGACGAGGATGAGTTTGCTTTCAGGAACTTCCTTGCAAATTGGTGGGCGAAACTATCGGGGGAGTCATGGTTAATGGTGTGCCTACCTTACCCAACAACCATCAAGCGTATCATGATGTTAGCTTAATCACCCGACAAGGAAGATTTTCGAATTCGGGACCTTTACTTGATCGCCTTCAAGAGATAAAACGAAAGATGGCATTAGATGAAAGCGTCGAGGAGTGAATGATGGAGTCTCGGCGACGAAGTCGATAAGGTTTATCTGATGAGCAACTACGCTACTTTACGTCTTGCAGCCCATGTTACAAATTTATCTGAATTCAAGACGAACCGGAGCGCCTTGGAAGAGTCGGTGAATGATTTGCTCAACCTAAGGTGCAACACCATTAAACTGTCACAGGCAATATTGAGAATATATTTCCAGAGAGTTACCGACTTTCCCAACTAGAAGCATTTGCTTGGGATAGGATGGTTCGAAATTTTGAAGGCCACGATCCACGTCCACAGAGTGATCCATTTTTCGGCTACGACCCCAAGTTAGATAGTTTGGTGGATAATTGAATGAATCTGTGCGAGATTGTAGCTAAGGACGACTTGTTAGCTACAATCTCGCACAGATTCATCTAATTATCCACCAAATTATCTAACTTGGGGTCGTAGCCGGAAAATGGATCACCTCGTGGACGTGAATTGTCTTCAAAATCTCGAACCATCCTATCCCTAGTAAATGCTTCCATTGGAAAAATCAGTAACTCTATGAAAATATCAACAATATTCTTGCCAGTTTAATGGTGTTGCACCATGGGTTGATCAAATCATTCACCGACTTTTCCAAGGCGCTAAGGTTCATCTTGAATTTAGATAAATCTGTGTGACATGGGCTGCAAGACGTAAAGTAGCGTAGCTACTCATCAGGTAAACCTTATCGGCTTTGTCGTCACCAAGACTCACTCCTCGACGCTTTCATCTGCTGCCATCTTTCGTTTTCTCTCTTGAAGGCGATCAAGTAAAGGTCCCAAATTCGGAATCTTAAATGAAGCAATCTTCGTTATCGGGTGATTAAGCTAACATCATGATACGTCTTATAGTTGTTGGGTAAGATAGGCACACCATCAACCATGACTCACCCGATAGTATCGTCCGCCAATTTACAAGGCAGTTTCTGAAAGCAAACTCATCCTTGTCCCAAGAACTTGTCCCAAGTGAAAAACTCTTCCGGTTGCGGATTATTATATATGAGTAGCAGTTGCAAATTTCACAAATTCTTAAAGCGCAAATCGAGTCAAAATGAAAGACAAAGCATATAACTACATTTCATAACTATAGGGACAAGTAAAAGGAAGAATATAATGAATTCAAGACTGCCAAGATATAAATAATTCGAACTTATATGGAGAAAAAAAAAAGATAAAAGCAAATCGAATAATTAAAAAAAACATTGTAGTCTATGAGACGAAATATAAAACCGACTGACCTAGTTGAATAATCTAAAAACACTTCAAAAAATCATCAACAATTAGAAAATCCAATATTTGGCAGCTCCCAGCTTGGCTCTACCAACAACCCCCTCAACCCCCTTTTACAGCCAGCCCAAAGGAAAAAAATATACATTTAGTAACCATAGCTCGAGACTTCAAAGTCAAATCTAGCAATGTACAATCTCTGTGAATTTGAGGTTCAAATAGGAAGCAGTATTATTGTGTCCCTTTCATGAATTCATTATCTACTGGTTCATCAAATATCCCTAAAATGACTTTCCATTCTTCCAATCTAGTTCTCATTCCATGGCATATTTAGCAATCATAATATATTGTTATATAATGCAATCATTATAAAAAGAAATACAAATTCCTTTCCCTCGTAGCCATTTTAATATGGTAACAATACAGATGATATATTTATATATTTATTAGATTTGACTTACAATTGCGAAGATTGAACAATATTAGACATCCTGGCTTTGCATCCTAAAATGATTCCTTCAAACAAAATGGCAGTTTTTTTGTAACTATTTTCTATTAGAGTAACAGAAAAGCTATGATTTCTAATGAAGTGAGTTGCACCACAAGTTTGCCAAAACATTGAGAAATGACATGTAACTACATATCAGCAAAAACCAATATGAATATTTCGGCAATCATGAATTCTATGGACAAAATCATTTGATTATAATTTTCAAAATAAAGCCTAGTTTTATTAACTATAGTCAATAATGACTGCAATGAAATCTGTATGTATAACTGTAACATCCAAGAATTAAAAGAAAATTATAACAATAAGAATTCTCCTCTATTATCTCATGTAACGGCTCAACATTCATTCACCCCACTGGATTCCTATTTCAAAACTCATACCACAATGTTACAGACCCATATTCTCTTCAAAACTTCCACGCCAATCAGTACAACAAAAGTTTTCTTGAATCTGCAATTTCCACCAAGCCACAGCAAAAAGAAAATACGACTTAGAACACAAATTCCATTCAGTTCGGGTAAATTTCTTGTTTCTTCGATTTCTTTCAAGTTATCAGTTCAAATATCCTCTTTGTTTAATTCAATAACCATCTTGCAATCACAAACGAATCTCGACTAATTTATTGGTCGAGCCAAATCTTACCTTCGGCCCAAAACTTTAGTCCCTCAGCTACGATTAAGAAGCACTTGTCCAAAATCTCAAAGCACCGCCTTGATGTCCACCAAAGACCATCCGAGCGCCGACGCCTTCTGCTTCCGATCGGGTCAGTCACGACGGTCTCCGTACCGATAGAAAGAAATTGAGAAAAAAATGGGAATTTAGGGTTTGTTGGTTTTGCGTGAAAACGAACCAAGAAAGGGGGAAAGCAAAATTTGAGACGAGTGAGAGTTTTCGCAAAGAAGAAATTAGGGATGGGTATAGATGCTGCGTGTAAGTACTGGTGTGTGTGTATCCTTTTGGGCGGGATGATCGACGTGTGTGTTTAACCCTTGAGCTCGATAACTGGGCCAAGTATACGGGAGAAATAAGTTTTGGGCTAGAATACTTATTACGGGCTGGGAAAGATACTGAGTGAATGCTAGGTCTGAAATTCGTAGTGCTGGACTGTGCCTTCCTCTCTATATCCTTCAAAAGCCTAAAGAACAAATTATCTCCTAGACGACCAAACTTTCTTAGATGTACATATTAACGATAGAAAAAAATTATATTCCGTTGCAAAGCTAATACCACGATCTATTAAATATTTAATTCTACATTAACATTATTTTGACCTTTTTTATAAATCTGATTGATTAGTTAATGCGTGGAACAAAAAAGGTAATAAACATAATGTTGGGAAGTGTGATTTCTCACACAATTTATTGCTAGTTTATTTTTGTTGAAGACATACGTAAATTGAATTACGATTTTAATTGATAATTTATTTAAAATATTTTCTAGTTGATAAATTGTTTATGTTTTTTATATTATAACATGACTTTGTTCTTTTGTTTTTTCCAACATACTTTTGTGTTTATTCTTTGTATTTTTTACTAGGATATCTTTTAGTTGATTTGTTTAGTATTATATTCACACTTTTTTTTATATTGATTTATAATTAGTGAAGGTGGTCTTTACGCAATATCATTGTTGTAAACTTGTATATATATTGTTTCTTAAAGGGTTAATTGCATTAAAAACCCCAACCTTTAGTAAAATTGCAAATAAAACTCAACTTTTTCAATTTGGCATAAAAATACCAAACCTTTATTAAATTTTGCAATTTTGTCTCGAAAGCAGATTCCGGTCAAGCGACGCTGAGGTGGCAGATCGGAAAAATGACTTGGAACCAAAATTTTGACATGGCAATGAAAACCCCAAAAATCTGCCGATTAATTAGAAAATTGCAAAACCCATTAATCAGAAAATTACACCTAGACTGAACCCATTAATCAGAAAACCCCAAACTGAGCCCATTAATCAGAAAAAAAAGAACATAACTTCATCGCTCGCGCCGCTCTCTCTCTCTGTGGCGATTTCTTCTCGGCGATTCACCCCAACAATAATCTGCCGCCGCTCTTCAATCATCATTCTATGCTTCACAAATTAGCAAACATTCGATTACCGGAAGTGCGAAACTCGAATGCTCCTTGAAGATTTGCAGTTGAGAGCTCGATGGGATGGATGGAATGAGTGAGGTGTGGCCAGAGAGGATTGATCGTTTTTTGTCGGAGATGGTGGACGCCGGCGAGAGTTGACGGTCGGAGAAGATGGACGCCGGCGAGGGATTTTGGAGAGGAGGACCTAGGGTTCCCGAATTCACAACTCAACTTCTCGGTATGCTTTCTCGCGAAGAACCCGGGAAGAAGAACTTTGGATTGGGAGGATGATTCAAATGTTGCAAGAATTTGGAGAGAAATTTGATGTTTGAGAGAGAGGAAGAGATGAACGATGGGGAAGTGGCGCAAGGAGCAGAGATTTATGCCAAAAAAAGAAAAAAAAAAAAGACGATGGCCTGTTATATAAAGAAACATGAGTCATCTAAGTGGCTTTCCTACGTGTAAGGGAAGTCAATTGCCATGTCAAAATTTTGGTTCCACGTCATTTTTCCGATTTGCCACCTCAGCATCGCTTGGCCGGAATTTGCTTTCGAGACAAAATTGCAAAATTTAATAAAGGTTTGGTATTTTTATGCCAAATTGAAAAGGTTGAGTTTTATTTGCAATTTTATTAAAGGTTGAGGTTTTTAATGCAATTAACCCTTTCTTAAATGTAAGGTATAGTTGTGGTTTAACTACAATAAACATGAAAATATAGTCAATCGTTATATATCAAGCGTAGAATATTGATGGTTTAACTATACTAAACATATAATTCATAAATCAAGTATAACTAAATTTCACTTTATATAAAAAAAATATATAGGGAAAAAATCAATTGCGCTAAAGTTTTATAAAATTAATTAAACAAATATTATTGATCATTAATTTGTTTATACAAGTATTCTAAAAAAATATTATCTTTTTATATGGCAGTATCAATTTTTGATTTTTTATAATGCTTACATTAAATATTGGAGAATCTATACTTATATAATAAGAATTAACATTTATCCAAAATAGTAGGTCAAATGATGGTAAATGTCGGATTTGCATTAAATATTTTTCAAAACCGGTAAGTTTTTGTCCTTTTCACACTTCTCATTAATTATGTCATTTTCACACTTCTCATTAATTATGTCTTTTTCACACATCTAATTAATTATGTCCTTTTCACACATCTAATTAATTCATTAATTACGACATAATTATCATAAATCATTCTATCTGAGTTTTTATCAAATGTATAGCGATCTGTTATGACCTTATCCCATTGATATTTCCATGAAGCGTCTTTATCGCGTTCTATTTTTTTGGTAACCACTCTATATCAATAACCGGATATTTGGTTAACGATAGTACACGTCTTTATTTCAAGGAACAAATATTCTTTGACCTTTAATTAATCTGAATTGATTGCCTTGATTTTTCAATTTTTAAAAACTCTTTTTTAAGTATTTCGGCTTAAGATTCAGATTTCATTATACAAGTCATCGGATTGTTTGAATGAAAATGAATGAAAAGAACACCAAAAACAGGTAGCCTTATTCATATAACCAATCCTAAAATATTAGTTTGTTCACAAAAACGAGACAAATCCTAGAAATCCTAAAATATTAGTTTGTTCCCCAATCCTAAAATATTAGTTTGTTCACAAAAAATATTAGTTTGATTTTTAGAATTTGTCTCTTTTGAAAATATTAGTTTGTGATAATGAGGAGTTACCAAATAATCAAACTCATAATGTTGTATACAAGGAGGTTTTTAATAATATATTATTGTTACCAAACTTTTTATGATCAACAATGTTCCTATGTATTTTAATAATTTCAATTTCGATCCTAATGCACGTGAGGTTATATTATTCTTCCAAATTTTACATCCCGTGCATCGCACGGGTTACGTACTAGTTGAGGATTATCATACTTAGCATTATGGAATTCCAAACTTTTTTTCATAAATATGTAAAACATCAAAAATAGTTACGTACACATGTACTTAAGCCAAGCATAAATCCATTAATTCGACCCAAACAAAAATTGAACCTTTAGATTCTAGCTGTCGAATCAAAAATATTAATTTAAATAACTTAATATTTATTGTTTCCCTAAATTTACTATTTTCGTATAGTGCATTACATTAATTATTTTATTATCTAGATCGGGGATTTGGGTGCTTGAAATACTAATTCGTCAACATTCATTCACGTCTACTCGATCACCGTGGGGTTCTTTTCTAAAAATTCAAATGTCTTACATAACTCCAATAAGGGTGTGATTGTTTATCAACCCAATTCAAAAAAAATCAATCAAAACTCAAATTTAACTCAACTTTAACTCAACTCCACTATCTTCATTATTATCAATATAATTAATTAATACCAACCAATCATTCTTACACATCACATCAATTTTAATTCACTATTCATCCACTCACATAATTTTAACTAACCACTACTTCCAATCATTTTCTCTTACTTTTACATCATATCAACATTAATTATTTTATTTTAAATATTATTTTAATATATCCACTAACAACTAACCATACTAACTTTTTTTAAAAGTAACTATAGTTAAAAAAAACCAATTAATTTCTAAATGAATTGATAAACAATCACCCCCTAAATGTTTTGTTATCCCTGTCAAATCATTTATATGATTCTCCATCCACAATTCATGTGACTTTTTGAGCTCGACAGTTATATCATGTCGAGTACTCCATGGAATAATTTCTACGTAAAATAATTTAAGAATCAACAAGTCATGCAAAATTTTATTTGGTGATTATGTGATATTTATATGTGCCATGTACCATCCCACTAAGTATTTTTTTTTTTGGCTCATTCCAATTTTCTCTAAAAATATTTCAGGTGGACTGAGTCGGTGATGTATTGGAGAAAATAGTAGTCATTAATGATGATGTTGACTTGGTTTTATTTCATTTTGAAACAATATTTGCCATTTGATATTTCAAACAAATTTATTTATTTGAACTATGTTAGTTTTGATTTGGGAACATATTGATGAAGTGGATTTCTTGGTTGACATGATATTTTTATGAGATTTCAGTGAATTCAGAAAATTTTGTTAAGTGTTGATGAATTGTAATCTTGTTTAAATCGGTCGCTACAATAACAGAACTACAGCACTCCAAATTCCAAAGCGTAAGAAATTTCGATCTGAAAATTGTGATCTGTTGCCATGCTTTCGACATGGCTTTAGGCAAACATCTATACAAGGCCATTGCTACTGACGTAAGAGAAATAATGATCAACAATCGGTAAATCTTCAAAATTAATAATCAACAAATCTGCACTTGTATTATATTACGAATTTGGTTGAATTTCGGGATTTTCAGGCACAAATATAGAAAGGGGATCTAGGAATTGGTTTGGTCGGGATTCTGGAACATAGAAAGAAAAGGGGCATGTTCACATTTTGGGGATCGCCCTCAAGTGACGCCATGTGTGGGAGACAGTAGCTGGCTAGATCAATCTCTAAAATTTTGAAGGTTGGCATTTCGACAAACTCTGAACTGAAGATTGGAACCTTCACCTGTTGGAATTGTGTTGAAATATAAAAGGGAAGTTTTCAAAATCTTATTTTACTTAATTGAGTTAGGTTTTATTTAATCCCTCTTACTTGGATTTGGTTCTTCCATGGAATGAGGTGGGTTGTGTAGTAGGAGAAAGATGGTGCCGTGTGACGGTGTGAGTGTGTGAGGACCGTTTACAAAATCGTAAGTAATGGGGCAGTTAAAACAAATCCGGGCACAATATCACCTTAACAAAATATCAGCATTAACCATAATTCAGAAAATTGACTTGGTAAGACATAAAAATAATTGCATAAAAGTAATTCAGTTGTGTAAAAATATACCCAAAAATTTGGAGTAACATTTTTATCTATAAATAAAATACAAGTAATGAGGAGGGTAATTTTTTTCAATAGAAATTGCATATAGACAGAAACAGACAGGAGTTTTGAGGTTGGTGACTAAGTATACCGACTAAGTATACCTTAATAAACCCCCCAAAAATATTAAGTGGCACAAAAAAAAACTATCCTCCATATATAATTATCCAACTAATAATTCACACAATGCTTGGATAACAACCGATCAACAAATATATGCCATGTCAACACCACCATTGCCAGTTAAACACAGTATATGCTAGCAAGTGTAAAACACAAAGTCATATGGAATTAATCACATCTAACAGCAGCACCCGCAGCAGCACACAAACCATTATACAATCGAGCACTCACATTCAACTTCACATCATAATTCAGCCGTCTAGCCTCGATCTCACTTCTGTATTGCCTAATCTTAAGCTGCAATGAGAAATAGACATTGCCCATAAGCTAAAAAGTTGTAACATCTGAAAGGTGTGAACAATATACAGCACTAACAAAATTAATAATGATTATAATATATATGTCAGTAGGAGGACAGAGAAGGCTAGGAGAAGAAAACAATGTCAAAACACATAATTTGGAGAAAGTAAACTATGAAGACTCCCTAGAGCATTATATACCTCATTAAAAATGTGCGTACAAGCTCTATCATCATATAGCTTATGTAATGCTGCCTTCAAACCCTGGTTATTTCATCGAGAACAGATTTATTAATTTAACAATTGAGGGGGAAGTTAATAAAATAGATAAATGGGAATATAACCATACCTCCAAGTCACCGGCAAACCTGGTGCTATATCTAATTTCACCCGATGTCTTGTCATTGCCCCGAGCATTCCTAAGGTAAGTAATTAGTGCTGATTGCTCTCGAGCATACTCGACAAATTTCTCGGTTAACTTCTCATATACCGAATTATGACTCCAATAAACAATTAAGATACTCAGAAAAATCCTAGAGGAATGAAAAGAGAGAGATAAATAGATGTTTGTTTCAATAATGAAAATTTCTGATCTTGATTAACGAGAAAAACCATAACCAGTCATTCTCTAGGGTTAAATAAAAAAGGAAAAAAAAAAGAAAGAAATAAAAGAAGTGAGAATACACCTCAGGGCTCCACCAACGTCATTCTTTTCAATTCGTTTCGCATAAAGATGGAACCCAGGATCCTTAATAATATTATAAACTACCGCCAGTGCATCCTTACTTTGGATCTTTTCTCGCTCAAACGCATATTTGCGTAGTTCTACGCGGACTTCAGTGTGCTGATGAGAGAGAGAGAGAGAGAGAGGGTCAGGTGAGCAAAATTCAGCCTATTTGAGAAAAATCATAGTAACATTAAAAAAGATAAAGGGGTACCCTCTTAGTTCTCTCGGCAAGTAGATGAATGAAGTGGGAATCATCCAGGACCTCATATGCTAGATTATAATGTTGGTTCACAGAATATAAGGTGCGAGCATCTTGAGGATCAAAACTGTTAAGGGCTGCCATACATTGTAGTGCCTTTTCAGAAAGGGATGGATCTGCTTTTAAGTCCTCCGCTAAGTCGTCGATACCTGGTTCCTAAAAAAGTACAAAATATTAATCTACAGATAATCTCTAGTTAACTGGGGTATTGGACAAATAGTTTGTCATAATCATGGTTATTCTAACTATACCCGAATACCCGAACTATGGACCAGTTAGTGGTCATACTCATAACATAATTCTATCGGGCTGACACAATACCGACACGAACACGATGAGGTTAAACACTAGCATGTTATGTTCATGTCGTGGTGTCATGTCCGGAATTGCCACCCCTAGAATTACAGGCTTCCCTTCTACTTTTTACGTTATTCATGTCCTTTTAAAAGCTGGTTTGGTTTTTAATTATTTTCCTAAACCGATAATGTTATTCTTTAAAGACAGTGTCAAGCTCCCAAAAATCAAAGACAAGCATCCTCAAACTCTACGGCCAACACTAGCTCGGATAAAAGACAGAGACATTTCTGTCCAGATAAAGGACAAAGAAATTTCTGTCCTGAATCCAAATAGAGAAAATGACACTAACGAATCAATTTGCAATTATTTTGAAAAATAATGAAGGGGGGTATTACGAAAAGAAAATAGCATCTAAAGGGGAAGACAAGCAATACCGCAGCCAACTCAAGTTGTTAAAAAGACGCTAGCGAAAAACTATTGAAGCTTGAGAAGAACAAAAGAGAAACGAGGGTCAATCAATCTGAAAGGTGACACAATCTGAAACTGAATATGGTTTATACTTCGGACTGTAGAAGCAATTTTTTTTATAAATGTAGAAGCTGAAAGTTCCCCTCTTTGATCTTATTAATGCCACTGAGACAACAAAGGCTATTCTGAAGGGATATATTGATCCCTTCTGAAACCAGCCAAGAAGTGCATTGANAGCAAAAGAAAATTTACGTACTCGATCAACAACTTCTATAGGAGATTGATGCTCCTCGATCCACTTCAATTCTTCCTGCGATTTAAATACAAAATAATAAAATAATTTTAAAAAAAAAATAGAGAAAGATAATATCATAAAAAATCCAAACCGAATATTACATTTATTTATTAATAACTAATAAATGAAGGATTACATGAAACCGGGACGCAAATATTTAACTACAAAAATTGAAAATTGAACTTGAGAGCCTACCTCGAAACGATCCCACCGGACGTTTTCGTCTTCGTCATCGTCAGCCTTTTCTTCTACCGTATCAACTATATTTTCTTCTGGTATATTATCTAACTCCCCAGGCAGCATTTTGTAACTCCAATACCCGATTACAATAATTAAAAGCCCCCTTCACAAAAACCAAAAACGAGAACCACTAGAACTATCAAGTTCTAGCATTATACCAGAATAAATGTGTAGCTAAACACTGAATCAGTATTACAAATTCTACTGCAAAAACAACAACACACACTCATACGACTCCAAGCAAGTCCACGTATACAGATGTATATAAACATGTATATAAACAGAGAAACAAAAAAAACTATAAAAGATATCAAAACACCCAACAGTCCAACAATAGGAACAAAAGAATGCATAGCAAATGAAAATAGGTTCACATTTATGTGCAGAAATTCCAGGAAAAATAAAAACCTCACTTTATCATTGTAGCAGGAGGGTTGGTGGCTTTTAGAATGAGTTTGAAAGGCTTATGTTCCCTCATACGACACATCCGTTGTCCAATATCTTCATCTTCAACTACATTGGAAAGTTCTTCTATGACAGTGATCACAACAGATTCCTACAAAATTGAAAATGAGCTTGTCAAGAATTATGCCATAATCTGATAAAACCTGGGTCCGAAGTCAGTTCGACCATGAACGTTAGGATAAAATAGAATTACCCGCTCCCAAATCAGTTCATTAAACGCCAGCCTGAAATATTCGTTTCTCCACGTTTTCCACACTAGAGTGAAATGCTTAACTGCAGCATCATTGAGAGAGCCATTTTCGAGTGTCGTAGAACTTTCCAGTGCCTCCAAAAGTTGTTTTGCTGTCTGAACCAGAGACTCGTTTTCTGCCAATTGATCACAAAAGCGGCATATGAATGGATCCTACACAAATTTCGGTATCATTAACTGATTACATAGCTATAACAAGGATAATAATTAATGCCCAAATAAGAACAGAAAAACGAAGTACAATTAAAAAGTGACAAATGGGGGAATGAAAACCCTATATAATCTTAATTTCACTTACTTGGACTGGAAAATTGAGGGGATCAAATAAAGGAAAATCGTGATAATACGAACCTCAAGAAATCTACTGGTGATGGAGGGATCGAGCAGCACCGGAACAGCTAATTTTTTTGCACTCTCCTTATCTGCAGCGCGAGGGCTCACTTTTCTCTTCTCCGCAAAACTTTCGGACATTTTTTCATCCTGCAAATTGCACGTATAGTAATACATCATTATAAGGATTAGTAGAAGACGCTAAAAGTTTTGAAAAAGAAGGAATTGCAGAATCAAAAACTACCTTAGACATTGGAATTGCAGAATCAAAACCCTTTTTCATTTTCAGCTCTCTCTTGGCAAATATGTCAACGTCAAAATTCGGTCCAAATTTGAAGTTCCTAGCATTTTTTTAAACTTTGCGCCATGCATTTATTTAATTTTTGGGCTTGGCCTAGCACTGACAAAAAGGGGAACTTGAGATCATATTCTAAAGGCCCAGAAGGGCTCAATGGGCTAGTTAAGCCATAAAAACACACGCAATAATAATGTAGTATATCTTTTTGCATTTATATTATTTTTTTAAATAGTATTCGAACATGAATATATGTATTTGATGGCAAAATATAAAGGTCTAATGACAAAAATCTGTTAAGTGTCAGTCTAAAATTTAGGATGCCAGTTTAATTATTATATATGCACAACTAATTATTGATATCCTTTATTTATTGACATATCATATTTTACTCATCAAAGTTTACCTGCTTGTAGGCCTGTAAACAAGCCGAAGTCAGTCCCTTTATGAGCCAAGTCGAACTCGGCTCGTTAAATAAACGAGCTAAAATCTAACTCGACTTATTTATCTCTATTAACGAGCTTATCTCGAGCTTTAACAAGTCGAACTACATAAAATTATATTTAAAAAAAAAAAAATCAAGTCTTATCGGCTCGACTTTTTAAATGAGCTCGAGCCGAGCTCAACCAAACTCGTTTAATTTAATAGCACTGTCTGATATAGTAACAGAACTTACATAGCATTATTTAGTTAAGTAATTCACTTTTGATATAGCACATGATAGAAATACAGATTTTACTCATCAAAATTTACATATATATATTTAGTACAATTTACTTAAGAAATTCAACTATAATATTGTACATGAAATACGTCCACACTAATAATATCATGTTGTCATTGTTTAACTGTTCTACCGTGTATTCTTCAATTTGATTTAATTAATTTTAAAATAAAATATACTTGTTCCATACTATATTCACCTGTTAAAAGTGAAACTACATCATAATATTGGGGAAACAAAGTAATTTTTATTTGTAAGCATATTTGCTACAAACCGTAATGTGTGATTGTGTGTCCACTATTTATGCTTCAACAATGTATAACTTTACACACTTTTTACAACCAAAAATAAATAAATAAAAAGCTCACTCCCAATTTTTAATTTATTATGCCATGACCTACTAGTTTATACCTTCAAACAAATCATCGTGTACATTAAAAAATTAGCTTAACATGCATTAAACCTCGTCATAATCATTATATAAATCTTAGGGAACATGATTAAGCAAGTGGGCCGCATCTTTTAATCCCACGACATTAACCAACAACAAAGCTAAAAAAAAGTAATAAAGAAAATCCCACTCGTGCAATCTCTTAAACCCAAATTCCTAAGCACAAATGTGTGATTATTAAAGTAATTATCCCCTTAATTAGAGATTATGAATCGTTGGTGTGGGTATGAGACAAGGGTACTATATAATACAATACGGGTGTAGAAATACCACATATTTTTAAAATTTTAAAAACGCATACTTGATAGTATATATATATTTACATTTATATAAAATAAATAAATAATACATGTTTATATTAAAAATAAAAATTTTACTATTTACTAATAATTAGAAAATTAATTTTTCAATCGTACAAAAATGAAGTTGTATAANTTCCATAATCAATAGGATTATTTTCATTTTTAAGATAAGTACATTATGAAGTATGGGTGAGTATATATCACACGAATGCAGATATATCTTTGTAAAATAAGTACTTTATGAAGTATCGAAACAAACCACTCCCTCTATTTCTAAATAAATTGTCGTTGTAGTTCAAATTTTAGAATTACAAATTTAATGGGTTGACTATCTTTATCTTGAACCTTCTTAAATTTAGTGATTAAATATATTTTCTCATTATTACTTTTCTTTTATTATATTTATCACTCCTCCTAGTTATCAATAAAATACTATCTTTGAAAATTAATTTTTTTTCTCTCCCTCCATGTTTAGGATAATTAAGTAACAACGAATAAATCATAATTACTTAAAAAAAATACCAAACATAATGTGTTTTGATATTAACTCACGTGCACGTCTTGAGTTAAAATCTCAATTTGTGGCAGGAAATCACGCTTTCCCATCCTATGTGCTGTTTGATTAACGATTTAATATTTGTTTTGTTGAGTTATTTAATTAATACTACTTTATTATATTGAGTTGCAAGCAATGATTGAGGTTTTGATATGTATCTGGTTTTGTTTGACCCGCTAAGTTAGTGTGTGTGTGTGTGAGTTGACGGACCAAACAACAAAACATGGCACGTGCAAAATTTGATGTTTTCACTTTTCAAGGTGCAAACTGCAAAGCATTCATACAAAACTTTGATCGATTATTTTATTTGTTTATGTTGAGAAATTTACTTGGTGTACACGTGTATTGCATGACGATGAAAGTGGTAAATAATTAAATATGATCACCAAATTGATTAATAAATAAAATAAAATTTATAATTAATATGTGAGCCCAAGCTCTTGTAACTTCAGGACCGTTTATCTAAATTAAAGGTCAATTAACGTGATTTGTTTAATTTGTGATTTTGCAACTTCATACTTTGCTAGATTTTTTTTTTCTTTGGAAATAGAAAAATTCTCATTTTGGGGAGAGAACACAATCAAATGATTAATATAATTTATCTAAGAACGTGTTTAATACCAAACTTTTGATTGTGCTAAATTTTTAAAATATATGTTAGTTAATGAATGAAAAAAATTATGTTATGAGCTCTCTATAGTGAAATTTAAATTGAAATGTTTTTGAGAAATTACTTGTACTTAGTTTATAATATTAAATTGAAATGTTACATTCAACATATATACCACAAATAATTGGGAGAATATCTTAGGAATTAAATAAGAGATGTGTAGTTATAAAGGATGAGGTTGATAGTGAAATCTGATCCAAATAATCAAACATCATATCCAGCTTTTGCTCTCTTTCTTTATCAAAATTCAATGAATCTATTTTTTTTAGTACTTCTCTATTTCTTTCTCTCTTTTATTTTTTCCCTTTTAAATCTAAAATAACTCCTTCCATTTTGTTTTCCTTTCTTTAATTTAATATATTTGGAATTTACAAAAACTACTTGTCTTACCTATTGGTGATTGGAAATTGTAAACTGACTCATGAATACACATTAAAGGCTGAACATCGAAGTTTCGAAAACTAAAGCTCAACCGAACTAATTGAAAATTTCAAGAATTTTCACTGCAAACTCATTAAGTTGTATTCATCAGTCATATGTTAATATTTTTCATCTTTTAAATATGTATTTATCGAATATATGTCAAATAATCACTTGTCGCCTAATATATTAATTGGTAACTTTCATGAACATAAAAGAGCCGGACTATTATAATTTAAATAAATTAAGAAAAAATGAAGGTGGACAGGATCACGTGAAGACAGCAAAGATTTGAGATTTTGGTAGGATTAAGGTAGGGCGCGCGGATGGCGACTGTTTGGGCTTCGATTATTTTTATTATCTCTTTATTAAAAAACTTGGACCACCACATTTAGTGGGCCAACCAGTGTCCAGACCCATGGGCCCCTCCTCACTTCATCTGCTTTTCCAAATCCAAGTTAAAGCTGTCTAAAAAACTTTCGAATTTCTAGTATGATGTACGTACACCACCAATATATATATATGTATGTTATGTATTTTTATTTTTTATTTTTTTGTTTTGGTTAAATTGTTGTGGTCACTTGTGTCGTACGTCTATCAACGTACAAGTTTGGTAAAATATGAGACCTTTAGATCAGATCACATAAACGAAATAAGACATTCTTAAACTTAATTCGTTAAAATTCGAGTTTGATTGGTAATTAA
This sequence comes from Striga asiatica, assembly GCA_008636005.1. Taxonomy (NCBI): domain Eukaryota; kingdom Viridiplantae; phylum Streptophyta; class Magnoliopsida; order Lamiales; family Orobanchaceae; genus Striga; species Striga asiatica. Next base: position 1,790,009 of record BKCP01008515.1, read on the forward strand.
CGAGCATTAGGCTGGCTAGACTAAAAAATATGAATTTTTATATGATCATCTATACATAATTTGTTAATACTCGACAATGGAGCCAATCTCGAATTTGTTTAGTTAACCAATCAGACTTGATTTGATTCGTTAAATGGTTAAACTCAAACACAACTATTGATAGTTCGAGCCCAATTCTATTACGCGTCTATTTTACAACTATCGATCAATTTATTTGATTCCTTCAAACAGTAGATGTTTAATTGACAAACTTTTTTGTTCTTTTTTTTCTTTTATTATATATATATAAAAACTTCTGTAAGTCTAGTTTATATAAACAAATCAATATGTGAAAATTGAAATGGCTTGAACCATATAAAATACTTGGAGAAGTAGATATATTTTTATTTTCTCGTAGACACTCATTTTAGATAAATGTGGCCGCTTGATGTGATGGAACAACTGCCAAAATGGCTTTTTGAATGACTTGTGAGAGCAAGAGGTCATATAAAAACTGGCTGAAAAAAAACAAACCAAAATTTTGGCTTTGATGGTCCCAAATTTGATATTATGTCAGATTTAAAATCTGAACACCATAATTTGTGTACTTATCTTTAAATGATTTGAAAATTACTTGAATGGATTCAAAGAAAAATGAACACCATAATTTATGTATCATCTTAATATTCAAGAAAATGTTTCTTTTTGTTTTTGCTTTCCATTTNTTTCTGGCAGAAAAAAAAAAAACAAAAAAAAGAGAGAGAGAGAGATGATTGATGTGGGGAAAATCTTGAAATTGACCAGGAATTCTCTAGGAAGTGGGGTCCACAGAGTGTAATGATTGCTGATTTCTGAGATGTCCGTTTGGGGAATATAATCACATTAGGCACTCCCCACCATCATTTCCCAATGACCATTTTTTTTTTTCACTCAACTCTTTTTCAATTCACCCTTAGGACCCTTGATCATTAACCAAGTTTGTAGTATGATTTGATCATTAATGTAAAAAATGTGGTTATGTCTTTAAACATTGAAATGTAAATTAAAAATTCGAGCTTCGACTCCAAATATTCGTGTTTGGGACTGTGCCCTTATCGAGACGATCTTAAGTTAACGAGCAGTTAAATAAGACGAATCCAAAAGAGCTATAAAATCACCATATAGCATAAAAAATTATATTTATCAGATCCAAGTCGAGATAAGCTTACGAACGACTCATTTCGTTCAAGTTAAAAAATTGTATTTATTTAGATGAAAAAAAAACACACCATGAATTGTATATCTCTACATCACATGGTGAATCCATATATTTTATAAGAGTAAAATACTAAAATTGTGTCAAAATAAATTTGGTTAAAATTTAGGAAATATAGAGGGCGAGAATGATCAAATGATTGGCAAAAGATTGAATTTTGTGCTTGTGGGGGGAGACAAACAATAATGAAATAATAGGGACCATAAATTATATAATGATTATTTGGGGAAAATGTGGCTAAGCATAGTAAGGCCCATAAAAAGCTATGTCACATCTCTTAAAATTGTGTGATAATGCAATTATTGAAAGCATTATTTAGGTGGTGTTGCGGGACAACCAATGGAAAAGCCCCACCGCACGTGAAGTGTCCTGCCACAAGTTTGTAATTTTATTTTATTTTTATTTGTTTATTGCTTTTTCATGTGTTTTTATTCACTTCAATCCCACGTGATCACCACTTTTCCTAGTCCCTACTAATTATTGAGGTGTCATTTTGAGGTACAATTACTATATGATTGACTAATCCAATTGGACTTGATATGATGAGGGTTGTCGGGTTCGGGATTGGGTTTACGGGCGGTTATATGGGCATGGGTTGTCCGGACCCGACTTGGTCACATGAGAAGTGATTGGATATTATAAATTATTTTGTATTCGATTAATTTTTTAAAAAAATTATTAATTATATTGAAGTGAAATTTTGAATTTGTATTTAAAAGTGATTTTATGTAAAAGTAAGACATAAGTGATTTAAAGAGATAAGTAATTAAAATCATGTGAGTTGATGAATAATGAATTAAAGTTAACGTGATGTGCTATGATAATTGATTAAAATTATTTAATTATATTGATAATATTGATGAGAGTTTGGCTGTTTAGATTTAAATTAGATTTTGAGTTAAAAAAATTATATAATAAAAAGTGACCAAATAATTTATAATCAATGAGGGCCTTAAGTTTGAAGCACCTTGTTTCATACTTTGTGACTGGTAAAAACGAAATGAGCCATTTATAAATTCGGCTCAACGATTCATTAAGAGCTCAAGTTAATCTCAGCTCGTCTAATAAACGAGTCGAGTTCAAACTTATTTATTTATTAAGAGTTGATTTAAGCCCATTAATGCCAAAAAATTGTATTATTATATAGTTTTTTATAACTCGACTTCTTAAAGTTTTAGTTCGAATCATGAATATTGATAAACGAGTAGATGTCGAGCTTGTTTATCGACTTGATAGAGCACCAAGTTCGAACTCAAACTCAGTTCGGCTCGTTCACACCTTTAATCAAGTGTATGTGTTTATTGTTTTTAGTAAATCCACTTAAGGTTTTGTTGAGTTTTATCCTACATATGACATCTAACTCGACGAACTACACAATTGACTCGACATAATTACACACATAATACTTTGTATTAATCCAACGGCTAAAAATTTAATGTTAGCATTGTTCATGCCATATTAAAAAATTAACTAAGGTCCTAATAATATACTTATCATGTAATGAATAATGATATATGTGTTTAAATGGGGTGATTGATGTTGAGTCACACATGATAGTAGTTAAAGCTGGAGGACTCAGATACTGATTAACAAGGCAACTCCGGGATTCCCTTCTTTCTTTATCTGATTCGAGGGAAGGGAGCCCGTTGGGTTCGTAAGACCATCAAATTTTTCATTTTATTTTTTACATATTATTATGTTTTGTGATTCACAATACTTTTATTGTTGAGTAATGAATTTGTGATAAGTGGATGATAGGACCTTGTATGTATTTTTTTGTAATTATATACATTGGTAGTTTACTAGATCATATGTGATTTTTGGTGTTATATTTTTAAGAAATGTTATAATAGTTTGCCTAGTTGTGAATGATTTGATGTGGTACCAAATGGTGTCACAGTAGAACAATGATGCTTGCATATGATCATTGAGGTGGTACCATGTATTTATTGTACTCCTGTGTGGCCCTCCAATTAAAATTCATGAATAGCAACGCATACATTTCTATTTTAGAATCACATAATTAAATAAGACGTACCATTGTTTTATCAAGCAATATATATGCATACAAGTACAGGAGAATATCGTAAAATATGGAAAAGAACTGCATTGATTAAATGACTACCTTCATTTATGGATTCTGCTATGTCGATGTTATTATTATTGTTTGACCACTCGGTTGAAAATTAATTTTACTGAATTTTTATTTATTTATTTTTAACTAACATTTGAATTAGCAAATTAAATCCAAACATGTTAACCAAATTAATAAATTTATCACCTAAAAAATGATTTATATTATTGATGTAGATAAAATACAAACATTTACCAAATTAATATATTTATTTACTACCTAAAAGACTGATATATAATCTTGATGTACTGTTAAAGTTTTAAAAAGTTGTACTTATGGACAAGTGGTAAATTATATAATAACAGTGATTTCTATTTTTGGAAGTGTTTTATTATTATTTGTAACAAAGAAAAATCATAATTATACCTTACCAGCAATTGATTCCAATTGCAACCTCTTAGCCTAAAAGAGTTGTATTGATTATAAAACTAGCCGAAACCTTTGTTATGGGTCAAGCTAATCACTGTTACAAAGTCGAATAGAAATACACATCCAAAAAGTTTTGCAAGACTTCATAAGGCAAAAAACATTAAAACCCACAATGTATTAATTGTTGAATTAAAATTAATTAATTATAACAGGCGGATTAAGAACGAGTTTTAACACGTATACGTATTAAGAATTTGTAAATAGAAACCACAAACATCAACCACGGGAACGTGAGATGAAACCAGATTTCTATTAGTAAATAAATAAATTTATTATAAAAATAAAAAAACTTAACTGACAGTTCTATATTGTCATAGAACACATATAGCCGAATCACAGAAAATCTGTTTGCCTTGAAGAAACAGACGCCCCGATACTGTGCAACGAGTACTACGCCTTTTCTCCCAGGATAAGACGGCTCAAAGTGTGAAGACTGCACTATCTAACACACTCACCTCGATCAAAATCTCAGTCGCCAAGAACCCTTAATGTTTCTAAGTATTTGGAGGATAAAAGAGAATATATGTATATGTTCTTTTTCTTTTCCTTCACTTGGTGTATTCTTCCCTTAAGCATGCATGCACTATTTATAGTGCTCATGTGCTTGCATTCATTCAATGAAGAGGTGTTCCATTAATGCCTTCATTAAGACAAAACTAATGAAACTATTAATGAAACTTTGAGTTTCATTCTCACATCTCAAAACCGAACACGGTTGTTTTCCTCACATCAAATTTGGACATTTTCACATGTAACATTAAACACACCATCTAAGGATTCTCACATACATACAATTTCTCATTTTTCATGTAACTTTTATTACAACATTAATTATCAAATTATATAGCATCTATATTCTCTAATAACTATACTCGTTTTAATTTTTTTATAATATTTTCTTTCACATCAATACATTTACTACTACCTACATATTTAATAAAGAGTAAATAAATTTTTGCATCCTGTACTATACACGTTTTTTACGATTGCAACCTAAAGTTTTTTTTCTTTTTGAATTTGCAACCTGTAATACACGTTTTGTTTGTATCGCAACCTAACAGCTATCGGAGTCCATATTCTATCGGAGCCTTTTTCTCTTATGTTTGCAGGACATATTGTCTTTCTATCATTGAACAAATTCCCCTTACAATCACAGGAAGTGAACAGAGTAAGACGCACGCGAAAATTCTTGGAGACAGCTTGGAGACGATGGCTCAATATTGCAATTGCGGTATCAATGTTGTTACGAAAACATCGTGGACTGTTCATAATCCAGGAAGGAGATACATTTGTTGCTCGAAGTCACGGGTAAGTGATTAATTAGGGTTAACCTAATTTCTGAATTTGGGCAAATTTGGTGAACCCTAATTTTTTTTAAATCTCACTTTTATGAAGACATTATTTAAAAATTTTATTTTAACAAAAATATTATTTATTTAATATATATATATATATATACATTTTTGGTATGTTCGATTTTACTAATCGAAAATTGCATTGAAGTATTTTTTACAAAAATTGTCCTAATTAATAACTGCCCCCAATATGTAATTAATGTATAATCAAACTTTCTGGTTTAATTAAATAATTTTGAATCTAAAGATTATAAATGTGTAGAATCTTAAATATTCATATGTATAATTAAATATGTAAATTTACGGGCAATACATTGAAATTCTTTAACTAATAAATAATGTGCATATCGAATCTTAAAATATCTATAGCATTGATATTCTTTATTTGATAAACAAATAAATATCAAATGTTTTTTTAACTAATCTAAAAATAGATATAAATCATCCGTGCAAATGATCTATATAGTATAAGAAATTTATATTCACTTATATATAAATGAATGTTATACTCTTTTGATATCGAATGTTCTAAAAAATTTGAGCAAATATACACTAAATCGATCCCGGGTGATCGAGTTATGGGTAAATGACACAACTGAGGTTGATCCTGAGTGACCAAGTTGGGTCAGTTTGATCAGACCAAATAGATTATTGAACTAAATATAATTTTTAATATTAAAAATACATTATTAAAATAAATATAATGTAGTTCATACTTCAAATAATCATATTAAGAATGTTTTTATGACAACATGTTCAAGGAATTACGAACAGTTAAGTTTTATTTTATTTATATTTATGTGAACAAAATGATGTTGCATTACAATTTTATTAATGTACGGTAAATTCAAATTTCTCAGACGAGGATCGTTTTCAAAATGATCAAGTTATTTATTGAATGATTTATTAGTTGCGTTATAATTTAAATTAATAATATTTTAATATATATAGCACTTTTTATGATAAATTTATTAAAAAATATTAATTAAATATATGAAAATTTTAAAATTTTAAATGTTTAACTAATGATAAATAATATATATATGTCCTTTATTTAAATATGTATTTCTACATATAATATTAAAATAGTTTTAAATGTAACAAAATTTATTTAAAAAATTGTACCGTTACTACAGTCTGACTGACTGGTGTTGATCGGTTCTCTAGCAAATATTTCATTCAAACGATATATATTTATTTGGTATATATTTATTATACAACATTTATTTTATGATATATACATGCAATGTTTTACAAGATCAATATGTACTGTTAACGTGCAAGTAACCATTCTACTTGATAAAAATCGTAATTTGCAGCCCTATCAATATACATTGCATACGTATGAAACAATAACGTTATGGTTTCTTACGCAATGATTGTAAATAAGAGTCAGAGACAATCGTTATCCCAAACAAAAAATGTATAAGAAAGTATTCAATAATTTATAATTTTTTTTACCTTCTTTGGGATCCATTTATTTTCTGTTACATATATATAAGTTATATTAATTTTAATAATTCACATGTTAAACATTCTAGAAAAATATATCATCCTGTGCATCACACGGGCTACGCGCTAGTTTATTATGAAGTGAATTAACTTATTTAATATTATAGTTTAATTACAATAGATATTGAGAATAAATCTCTTAAGGCTATAATTTAACAATCTGCAATCTGTGACTAGAGGAGAAAAGTTATGTTTGACTATATTGATTTATTATATTTTTATTGATTTATTAAAAAGTGATAATAAGTAATTTAATATCATAGTTTCTTGAGTAATTCAATATTGGAATTTNAAATAAGTTATAAAAGTTATAATTTATATGTGACATGCATTGGAATATGGATGAAATTATTAAATCCCAAACATCACCCTAAAAATGTAATTAATAAAAAATAAATTGGATATTTATTTTTTAAATGAGTTAATTTATAGTATCTATGTACTAATTTGACGCCCTTGGGCTTTTGTCATCCTTTTATACCACATATAGTTTTAAATTAATGCTGTTCATTGATCATATTATATGAGTTTTAATAAATTTGTTGGGGCTTTGTATTTTTCTAATGTACTTGAAATTTCTTCAAGTCAGTAAAATGAACAGTTGGAGCTATATATTATTTGAGTATTATTAAATTTGTTGGGGCCTTCTAATTTGTATTTTCTTAATGTACTTGAAATTCTTTCAAGTCAGTAAAATAAACAGTTGGAGATTAATATTGGATGCATCTCGAGTGCATGTTTTCTGGTTGTTGTTAGGGAGATAAGGTTCGATTTAAAGATAGCTTGGAAAATAAAATTATTTTCCTCTTGTAACCTCCTTTTAATGTGAACTTAATTAAGTATTAAATGCTTGCTTCCAATTGACAGGACAAATTAAATTCGGTTTTCCACCCACCGGACCAATTTTATTGTAAGTTGTAACATATTAGTATGAGTGTTAGGACGTATTTAATATTAATTAAATACTACACTAATTAAGTCAAACCCATTAATTAAGATAAATTAAACATTGAAGAGAGTTTTCCATTGTTTAAATGAAGCTTTGACATCACATCTCACATTAAAAACAGGCTCTCATAACTAATTTTATAATGTCAATTAATTATAGCATGTCTAATTTAATTAATTAAAATTCATTAAACGCTATTAATAAAACTAGAGTTGTTAAACAAAACGAGTCATTCGTGAGTTTCGTTAGACTCGACTCGGCTCGTCTAATAAACGAGTCGGTTTCGAGCTTGTTTACTTTATAAGTCGAGGCGAGATCAATCGAAAAAATAGTTATTTTATGTAATTTTATATCAATTGGCTTGAGTAAGCTGGAGTTCGAATTGTTAGGCTTAAAGTCGGCTCATGAATACTAATAAACGATACGAAAAGCTAAATGAATTGAACTCTAATTCAACTTGTCAAACTCAATGTTGTCTCATTATTATCGATAAATGAGTCGGGCTAAAGTTCACAAATTTAATAAACCTAGACTTGAGTTCGATTTATTTAACCCTGTAGAGTACCACTGAAATGAAATTTAAAAAATGAAAATTGTGAAAAAAATATACTGCCTAGTATAATTTTAGCACAATAAAGCCAAGACAACCTTGTATGTCAAAAGGCCAATTCCACGTGCACCTCACGCTTGTTCCGTGAAATGGGGCCCACATTGTAACAGAAAGCTTCTGCGCGTGCGCTTGAGAGCGTGGGATTTGTGGAAAAAAAAAAAAGTTGGGCACGAGAAAAATCACACACTCTCTCCTCAGGGGTCAATGGTCAACCCGGACAAAGGACCTGTTTTTTTAATTGAACGAGTTACAACACAGATGAAGGAGAGAAGGAAAAAGCAAGATTTGACTTGAACCATGGTTAAAAAATCAATACTAGTATTAAATACTTTCACACAAGGCCACGTTTGGTTGAAATATATACTATATACTAACATTCTTTCACATCTTGTAAACTTCCTTCTAAAGTTTAATTATTGAGTGTGATGATGAGTTTTTACTTGGAGTTTGAAATTAGTCTAGTTCCTTTAATTAAATTTTCGTACACTATATATAGGTGTTGAATTAGGGAAAAGTGTTGATAATAATAATAAATATTATATTATATTGTATACGGTGTGTAATCCAATAGATGAATTACAGACCAGTCAACTGTCATATTTCTTAAACAAAGGTGTATATTTATACTATAAATTGTCATATTATATTTGACATACTTTTTAAAGGATTTTCTTAATATAAAGAATGTATATTCGTTAAACATTAGAACAATAGTTAGGTAAGGCAGTCTAATAGCTGACATAATTATGTATAATTTTATTACAATATGTTATATTATGAAAAATATGAATAGAAATATCAGGTTACATGTATGCATTTTTTGTTATCGTGATATAAGGAATCAGCTCACGAATCAGCTAGCCTAATAACACACTGAACTAAACAACATGCTTAATAATTTTAAATAAGTTAAACATGAGGTCAAATCATCCTTTAATTACCATTCTCGAGCAAAGTCAAACAATTTGATTTGAAATAAAACAAAGTATATATTCTATAATTTTCTTCACATCTTTTTACCCCAAAACATGTAGCTAGCTAACCATAAGTGGAAACCTCCCAAACCATGGTTAGTAAAGCCTCCATGCAAAAACTGCAAAACAATAAAAGTCTTACTCACAAAAATCAAAGTCCTCAAAGCCAAATCCCATCATTATGATTGAGAGCCAATAGCTCCTTTCTGACAAAGTCATCATTGAACATCTGCATTGTATCTATACACACACCTATACATACACATATAGACATATATGTTACATGTAGGTCCGGCCCTATATTAATTATTATCTTTCTTTACAATATAGGCCTAACAAAAATAATTAATATAAGTAACAAATAAATAAAGCTGTAACTCCCATCTGGTAAAAGGCAAAAGAAAGTTAAGACTTTATTTTTTAAAAAAATAATAATTAAGAGAAAAGGAGAAAAAAAAGACCAGCCCATTTCTCCTCATTTTGTCCCCCTTTTGTTTCTCATTGTCTATATAACTCACAAAGAGGGGTAAAGTAAAAAAGCTTGTCTGGTTTTCTTTTCTAGAGAGAAGAAAAAGAAGAGATAGAGAGAGAAAGTAATTGAGTGAGGAAGATGGGTGAGCAAGACGATGGATTGGGGTTGAGCCTGAGCTTGAGGTGCCCGGAAAATCAGAACCACGACCGTCCGGCTGCCGCCTCCTTCCCCCTGAACCTTTTCCGGTCGCCGCTTCCTTTCATTTCCGGCCAGCATAGAACAGCCGGTAAACAACCCTTTATCTGAATTCAGATGAATTTTAATTTTGTGGCGTCAAGATCGAATTTTGACGGTTGGTGTGTGAAATTTCAGATCTCCGGCAGGGGTCTGCCGTGCCGTTTTACAGGGGTATCGACGTGAACCGGCCGATTACGGCGGCGGAGTGTGATGAGGAGGTCATGGCGACGTCGTCGCCGAACAGCACGGTGTCGAGCCTTAGCGGTAAGAGGAGCGAGCGGGAAGAGAACGACGGCGAGAGGGCGTCAAGCTCTCTGGAGATCGACGATGAAGGCGGCGACGGGGCCGCCGGGAGGAAGAAGCTCCGCCTGTCTAAGGACCAGGCGGCGGTGCTCGAGGACACGTTCAAGGAGCATAACACCCTGAATCCCGTTAGTCTTGTTTTTCCCCTGTTTTTTTCTCTTTCACCAGCTAGGGTATTTCGGGAAGATTTGTCAAAATTTTGTATGCAAATGGTTATTTTAGTTTATTTATGCTGTTTTCTTTGTTTGGGGTTCATGTGTATACAGAAGCAGAAAATGGCCCTTGCTAAGCAGCTGAATTTGAGGCCAAGACAAGTGGAAGTGTGGTTTCAGAACAGAAGGGCAAGGTTAGTAGTATTTCCACTCTCTCAGGGGCATTTTCGTCATTATGCTATTTGTTTCTTGGTTTCCAGTCTGAAACTGTTTCAGAGTTCTTGTCACATATGATAAATTTGGAAATATCAAGTTAAATGAATGTTAGTCTGAGGTACAAATACTTCACAATGTCATGTGCAGGACTAATACACAATTTTTTTCCAGAATTGAATCTAATTTTTCCAGTATATAGAACAATTCTTCTAGCAAATAATTGATTTTTTTCTTGTGTCACTAATTCTATTCAGGACAAAGCTGAAACAAACAGAAGTCGATTGCGAATATCTGAGGCGATGTTGCGATAATCTAACAGAGGAAAATCGACGGCTTCAGAAGGAAGTAACCGAGCTCCGAGCACTGAAACTCTCCCCACAATTCTACATGAACATGAGCCCCCCAACTACCCTTACCATGTGCCCTCAATGTGAACGTGTGGCCGTCTCGTCAGCCACGACAGCTGGCAGCTCAGCCACCGCTGGCCGCCAGCCAGTGGCGGCCCACCACCACCGGCCGCCGCCGGTTAGCTCGTGGGCTGCTGTGATTCCGCCCCAAGCCCTCGATGCCCACCGCCCGAGGACGTGATTTGACTTGTTTTTTGGTCTGAGTTTCGTAAAATCATAACATGGTGAAATATAATCTGACTTCGTGTTCTATGTGTTGTCCCTTTTGCTTTCCCAGATTGTTATATGTGGATTGTGTGTGTTCTTGGGGACTTTTTTTAGTGTTGGGAGTGTGTTAGTAATTAGGAGGTGGTATTTTCTAACCTCTGGATGGAAATTAGAAAGTTGAATGCTTTTTGTGAAGGAGGTGAGTAATGAGTTTGCTTTTGCTTCATTTTTCTCTTCATAAATGTATGCATTTGTTTCATTGTTTTTTCCAACTCTTGCATGAATATGCCAAATAATTGTGGTGATAATAGTCGATTTTGACCCTAGGGGTGAGGCTACTGCTCATCTTGGGGTTTGAGCCATCGGATCACATGCATCTAATGATGGTGTGTATTGATCTAACGGTTTGGAATCAAGTGTTGGTACGCGAGTAGGTTGGTAAACGAGTCGAGTCGAGATCGCTGAACTCGAGGTTAGGGTGCTTGAGCTCGACTCGTTAAACAAACGAGTATGAAATTGAGCTCGACTCGTTTATTTCTAATAACTAACTGAGTTTGAGCCTTAACGAGTCGAATTATAGGAAATTATATAAAATTTCTCTTTTCGAGCTTTATCGAGTTGAACCGAGCTCGTATATCAAATTAGCCAAGCTTGAGTCGAGTTTAGTCAAGCAAGATTCCTTTAGTTTAACAACATTATATGGGAGCAGCCATCAGATCGCATGCATCTAACGAGAGTATTAATCCGACGGTTTAGAATCAAGTATTGGTATGTGAACGTGTATTGATCTGATAGTTTGGAATCAATTGTCAGGTTGGGGACTAGATGTGGATTAAATCCACCTAAATTTAGATCAAGATATTAGTGCATGATTTTTATTTTCTTGCTTGTAATGATTTGATTTAGCAAACAATGAATAAAGCAAAGGATAACCGAATCTCTAAGTTGGGCCATGAATATACTTATCATCTTCCTAACGAACTACTCTCATGACTCATCCCAACTCACCCAAAGCCAAAAGCAAGAACTGTAATATTGAACTGTCTATTTTAGCTTTTCTACTTTCTGGATTATTCCAGTCTTTCCAGCTTTTTGTTTCTTATTTCTTTTAAAATATATTTTCATTTATTTACTACTTTGGCAATAAGTCAAACTGTCATCATTGGAGGGGTTGGTGGATATTCTGATTGACTGTGAGGGCAACTGGTGATAATTCAGATGTCTTTGAAGTTTGAACATAAGCCCAATTTAGTTTTTGGTCCTGTAAAAAGTAATCGTGGGAGAAATTGCATCCACAGCCCTACACTAATCAGTTTCAACATTTAGCCCCAAACTATTCAAAATTGGCAATAAGTGTTACCCCTTTATTTTCATGGAATTTTGAATGGCCTAGTAGGTACTAGGTAGTAACTATTCAAACCAGTCAGGGCCAATTAATTCATGGAATATTTGACAATAATTCTATCTGTACTTGGTTGCCCTTTCAATTTAAATCAGTTGACCAAAACAAGAAAGGGTTCTGACAGTTATATGGGACTATAATGTATTTGCCCTTTCAATACAAATATGCTGATAACATTACTCTTTAAGTTACAAAGGGGAAGTTTTTCGAACATAAAAGAACATATCAATTTGGTCGTGATTACAGTACAAAAAGCCAATAGATTAAAATTGAAAGGACAAAGGCAAAAAACTAAACAGTGTTAACTTTGTCGGCTAACGAACGTAATATGCAACCTAATCCAGCTTTCTCTGTAAGTTTCTCATGAATTCTTAAGCACTGATCACAGGTGGGCCGATCTCCAGTCGATAAACCTCTATATAAGTACCTATAAAAGAACATATAACACTTTTGCTGTAACTTGTAAGTAGTACTAACCTCTAAAGTTCACGAAGCTAAACACGTTCGTATATTGCTCGTTTTGTGAACCGAATCTGATTCATACATAACAAGTTGAAGGGGCTTTTGAGATTAATAAAACGCAGCTATGACCGTATGATTTTCCCTCCGTTACTCCTGGTTTGATGGAAAATTCTCAATAAAGATAAAGGGTGGTTTTTTAGTATCACTGATTTCTCATAATGTCATATCCCACATTAGCAAATCAACTTAAAATGCGAATTCACATTAAAATGGAGGGAAAGAGCTACCACAAGATTTTTAACAAAACTTGGTCATTTCAAAAGTAGAAAAGACTCTTCAAGAAGATAGAACTGAATGCGGAAGGGTAGGAGGGTCACCAAAATCTTATTCAATTTCTTCATCTATTCAAAAATAAATTAAAAACAATAAAAAAATCAATTTTTATCAGGCATATGTAAAACCAATGTGCCAGACCAATTTTCAATAATGTGAGAGCACACTCGGTGATTACAAGGGCACGTTCATTATAACAGAACAGAAATTTTGCGACTAGTGATCCACTTCAGCGTATCCAAATAATATCCTTAACTATAATAACCACTGAATATGATATTTGATGAGCACCTATGATTAAATAGTAAATATCAAATGGACATAAGGCCTAAGATTATACATGCCTCTAGCAATAACCTTGTATATCTCGTAAAATATCAAATGTCCATCACCGGACATTATTTGTAAACCAAATCACACTCTTTTCCACTAATCATACGAGCATGGTGAACAATATTTCCAAACTAAAAATCAATTTTATAAGAAGCTTTATTATTTGGGTACGAGATTTCTATTGCATCAACCAAGCACACAAAAAACCATTGAAGTAAGAGATAAACAAGACAGACACTTGAATACATAAATTGTTACAAATAACATCATCAAAGGAACTTATTAACAACACAACAAAGTAACAGCGTTCGACTTACTTCATGAGGACATCATAGTACTCAGGATCAAGAGCTGAGAACAAACTATCAACATCTTTTATTGCCATTATTGCCCTGTGCACCACTATCCAATTTGCAGACTTGAAGAAAAAAAAAATGAAATGTACAAATCAATACCATTTCATAATACTAAAAAAATGTAAGAAGATAGGTGGAAGAACACACGCATACATAGGGAGATGAGACAACAATGTGAATCCAATACAAGAACATAGGCAAGACAAATTAATTATAGAAATGCATTTTTTAACCTTACAGCGCTCGTCTTTGGTCATAGGCGGGGACCCTTCAAGAGCTGTCTTCAAAGCTTCCACTGGTTTGTACCTGAAATCCCACAACAAAAAAGAAAAATGCAATCTTGTGCTGGGTTCACCACAAAAGAACAACTTTTTTCCCCGAACAATTTGTGATATTTTCTGGGAGAATTTCGTAAAAATCTCGTACTGTTTGAGTAAGCTCTCGATCTTGCGGGACTTGTGTTCGATTCTGATAATAATGGCTTCTGTGTTGTCCGCAAATTCTGCCATATTCGTGTGCAAAGATATCTTCGGGTGCTTGAATTTAGGATTTAATTTCAGCTAAAACAGATCAATTATTAGCGCAGAGATCTGATTTAGGGTTTTTATTTACCCCAACTAATTAAAATGCATTTTAAAAGGGATAAAGAAGTCTATTTCACCAAACAACCTCAATCATGTCAAAGCAATCTACTAATTTTACATTGGGCTAGAGGAATCGAGCCGAACTCGAGTTTTAACGAGTCGAACTATAAAAAATTATATAAAAAAGAGTCTTAACGAGCTTTATCGGGTCTTATCAAGCCGATCTCAAAACGAGCTTTAAATAAGCTCGAACTCGACTCGTTAAGGCCTCAAAATCGAGTCGAACTCGAGCCTTAATGAGCCGAGTCGAGTCAAACTCATTTAATTTAACAACACTATTTTGCATTAATCTACTTAATTTCTTTAAGTAAAAATATTGTTCAGTAGATTTTATCATTTTAAGCTAAAATATCATTTTCTAGAAAACGACATAAATAAAAATTACGACATTATATACAATAAATATACATTTTTATTAAAAAATTATGTCGGGATAACTATAGTTAGCAATTGACTTGTGAATGAAGTGTTGAAAAAAGGTGGTTGATTAATAATAAATCACTTGTGGAACACTCATCTTGTAAAAATGCTACACAAACAGTCTCCTATATTAAAATATAAAGTGATTATGTGTATGAAAATGGAAAATGTAGGAATAAGAAGCATTGAAGCACACACCAAAAAAAAAAAAACGAGTTGACCTTAACTATTATGTTTCTGTTTAACAATTTTCAAATATAATGTTGTGAAGAAATAAACTTCACATTATGTGATCAAAATTAAAACTCGTGGGAATAAAGTTCCAAGAAATCCAATCTGCACATAAAAAAATTGGGGCATAAAACAATTCATTTTTCCAACTGTGCTATTTATGATATGGGAATTAAAAGGAATTTAAGTCCTCTGGCTTTGTAGATGCTATACTAGTACCATATGAGAATTTTCTTGTATTCAATTTTAATTTTGTTGAAAACTAGCTCAATGAATGAATTTTAAATTTATAGTTAATATTTTGTGGTTAATGAAGGAAAACATTATTGATATAATAAAAGTGTGAGCTAAAATTTGCTACAATTAAATTGAAATAAAAAAGTTCAATATACTTTTTTAAAGTCATGAAGAAAATTTTTATTAAGTAAGTTTAGCATAGGAAATCAAATTTATTTAAACAGAAAACACTTATAAATTAATTAATTACACTATACTAGTGCGTGGCCCGTGCGATGCACGGGGAAACAATATTATGATTGTATTATAAATTAAATATATATATATATATATATATATATAACATTAATTATGATTTACCCATTGTTTTTAAATTAAATCGGGTTGGACACAGTCCGGACGGATGGACCGAGAATCGATTTATAACCAGTCTAGTTGCTTGAATAAAATATTAGCTATCGAATCTGTCAACACCAGTCGATTTGACTGGTAGGATCGATATCGATTTTCTAAATAAATTTAGTTACATTTAAAATTATATAAAATTACATATTTAAATAAAATGAAGATTTATAAACTCTTTATCAATAGTTTAAACATTTGAATTTATAAATTGTTTAGATATTTAAGTATCACCTTTCTTTAAATTTATTACAAAAAGTATTATATATATATAAATGTTTATAAATTAAAATCTGAACAGACCACAAATAATTTAATAAAATAACTTGATTTTTTCGATGAGTTATATATATTAAAATGTTTATAAATTAAAATTTGAACAGAGCACAAATAATTTAATAAAATAACTTAATCGTTTCGATGACGGTCCGGTTCTAAAAACCTTATATTTCTTGTACATTAATAAAAAATATAATAAAATATTATTTTATTCACAAAATAATTAATAAATGATATATAAATATTTATAAATTATTAAACATGTTGTCATAAAAATATTGTTAATATGATTATTTAAAGTTTGGACTACATCACATTCAAGTAATAAAGTATTTTAATATTAAAATTTATATTTAGGTTTAATAATCGAATTGGTCTGATCAAACAGATAGATAACTTAGTCACTTTAAGACCAATCAAGTTGTGTCAATTTTTTTGACTATTTTAAATATCACCTAAAAGTAAAACAATCAACTTGGACAATATCCTAATTTAATCATCTGATTGATCCAAAGAAATTTCTTTATGATTCATATAATAAATGTCTACACCAAATGATAGTACATTAAGATTATAAATTATATATCTAAAGATGATTTAATTATTTTTACTTTATGAATATTAATAAAAAGTACCTCTCCTTTTAGTCGAGCATCTGTTATGACTTCTCGCGTTGAGCTCGACTTTAAGGAGAGAAAAGACCCGAAGTTAATTAGTTTTACTTTATGCATATTAATAAAAAAAAATAAACATAGTAATTTTTAAAAAATTAAGATCAATTGATTGATTATGCAATTTAAAGAATATGTGTATTTTCAAGGAATAAATTTCTTCATATAAGGGATTTTGTTTCTTCAAACTATCCAAATTCATATTCGTATCAGCAATTTGAAATTTTGAATTACAATAGTACATGACACTATGAATACAAAATATCTTTTAACAAATAAATCAGATTTAATTTAAGATTTATTAGTTTTAAAAATAATAAAATCATTAAATTAGGCAGTGATATGTGATACATATATCTAAGTCTATTTACATAACATTTTACCATTAAACCATTGACAATTAAATAAGAAGACTAAAATATTTATGTGATTTAAACAAATATTGCATATATATGTAATGGAGAAAAAAACGGATAATGAAAAGGTGATTGTGGCCCCACAACCGAAAATGGCTACCTCAAGGGATGAATCTTCATCTATCGGTTCAAGGGCTCGGTTATTTAGTGTTGTTGGTAGCAGTTGTGAGGCGGATAATCTGGGAAAAGGCAAACAGCAGCCTATTGAATCTTTTGACTCGGATGTGAAACCATCCGCCCTTGCTAAAGCTTTATCGAACGCTAAATCGGTTAGAACGAAAAAAACGATTAAATATGGTGTGAATGAAAAAGATCAAAGCTCGAGCCAGTCTGAAGAGAAATCTTTTGTGAATATAGGGAAACACAAAGAGCCTGAAAAAAAGGCGGTCAAATGTGGAGAGGAAGAAATTGTTGACCATTTCTTTTCATTGCCGAAGCCAAAACCGAGTCTGCCTGAATTTTTCGGCAAAGAGAATGAAGACATTGACGAGAGTTGTGATGAAGATGATTGTAAAACGAATGCTGACTTTGACTTAGGGAGTGAAGTTGACAGAAAGGCTGGTGGGTTTAGACCAACTCCAATCCAACTCCAAACTCAAAGGCAAAAGAAAAATCTTGCTCCAACCGATACTCAAAACGGATACGCAAAATGCGTTTTGTCTACTTTTCTCTCTCCTATTGACGCAAATATGCGTTTGCATTTCAGGACATCGCATAATTTTTATGCAATTACAAATCACTCCTCAATTTATTTTCAGATGTCCAATTTGCTACCTATTAAATTTATATAATATATTTATTCACTTTATATTTATAAAGTACTATCAATAGTTATATAAACAATGGTAAAATATATTTATTTACTTTATATTTATAAATTACTATTTATTTGAAGTATTATAACATCATAGACTCAAATTAAAAAAAAAATAGAATATTGTATGGGGTTAATATTACTGATAGTTGATATGTTAATAATAATATTTTTATTCCTTATGTATTCACAATTAATTTTATTACATGTTTTCTCAATCAAATATGAAATAATAGTGAGGTGTAATTTTTAATATTATATTGTGTGTTGTAATTCTTAAATTTTAAATTTTTAATGACTATTTATTTTTTCGATTTTATTATTTATATGATTATCACTTTATAATTAGTTTATTACATGAAGTCCAAATTGAATTGAAAATAATAGTGTGGTTTAATTTGTAAAGTTGTAAAATATGTGAGTAATATTGAAAAATTGTAAAGGTTGATGTAAAAGAGAATATTCCAAGAATATTCTTTTGGGTTGGAGAATGGGTTTTTCGGTTGGAGATGAATTACTGTAAAATGGGATAAGTACTGCAAAATGGGTTTGAGTATGGGATATTCGGTTGGAGATGGCCTTATAGCTAAGTTCATAGAGCAAATTAGGCTACTGAAAGCTTCATCCGTAGATGGAAAGTTGACTTGATATTGGGTATTTATATTTCTTATTTATTGGTGAGGCTGTAAATTCACAAAGTCCCACTGAATTAGTTTTACAGTGGGACTAAAGTTGGAAGGAAAGGTGTCCGAGGTTTGTGCTTATCTGTGTTCTTGATTTAGCGTTAAACGACGTGTTTACGTGTTACCATATGGTATGTAGTTAAATGAGAATAACACTTTAGGTGCAAATTAATACGAATTTTACCCTTTTTAGTTTATGAACTTGTTTTTGTCCATAGCTCATTGCATCTGTTTTTCGCGTAGCTTTTATGTATGGTGTTTGCTTGATTGTTGGTGTGTGATGAAACCGCAGATGAACAACACATGCCATTAATAAAGGTAAAAATATAAGTATCCGAAGGTTGAATATGAAGAAAGTTTGATGAGGTTTTCTTAAGAAAAAATGACAAAAGTAAAGGTATTTTTCAAAACTTCAAGTGTTTCATGGGGCAAATTAGTGAAAGCTCATATAAGATCGGTTTGTTACAATAAGAAACCGAGTATGAAACATAATTTGTTTCATAAAATGTGAAGATCATTTGTGTTATTAGAATCAAGCTGTTGGCAAACATAGCACGGTTATTTCATAAAATGTGAAGGTCATTCGAGTACGGTTCATTTGTATACTTAAATGAGAATGAGGCGAACTGGAACAACAACTGAGTTCGTTTATTAAATGATCCGAGCTTGTACACGAATAACTCATTTAAGATTTTAGATTCGAATAACAAGTTGAAATACTAAAATGAACTCAAATTCTGACTTTGATTAAGCTTGTGCTAGATATAGGGAGGCTGATAGATATTATTGTGTTGGGTTTATTGTTTTATAATGCTTAAAGGTCAAAGTTTGGATCATAGATATTTGAAGTCTGAAACACTGAATTATTGTATCTGCGTAATATATAGAATATAATATTAAAATTTGGTCTGTATACATGTAATAGGATTCATGTAATTTGACATTTGATTGATAATCCCTACATTGCAAATTACATATAATCTATCTACTACTACCTCCTTTTTAAATTAGATGTCGTTTTGACTTTTTTGATTCATCCATATGTCTAGATACGTAGCAAAATGGATGAATCAAAAAAGTCAAAACGACATCTAATTTAAAAAGGAGGGAGTATATAATTAGGCAACTCACTTGCCATTTTTAGAAAGTTTTATGTGAGTCATACAACACTCTTACTATTTTTAGAAAGTTCTCACATTGTTTGACAAGTGTTCATATTTATATTAATATTAACTGCCTCAACGAATATTTATATAGTTTACCGATAACTAATAAAGATCCATTACTTAATGATTTACCCGAGTTAATCAATTGTGACTCATTTTTTTAATACAAACAATTAAAAGTACGGGATGTTTGTACTTCACATATATTTTTATAAAATTTTATTTTATTTTTTATTAAAGATTTTAGTTTAAATTATTTATCTAATTTTCATAATTTATACTTTACAAATTAACATAATTATAAGTGTTCGTATGCTTCTTGCCTGAATTTTATAAATTTTTTTATCTTAAAGTTTGTATATAAAAATAAAATCTAATAGTAGTTAAATTAGATATAAATATATTAAAAACATACGCACTCAAACATTCTTCATAATAAATAAATAATAAATAACATCATGTTTGTAGAATATTTTTTGATTCATTTTCCACAACGAGTTGAAAAATCCAAAACATATGATCATGATTAAATTAATCTACTAAACAAATAGTATTACATATATATGCAATATATGTAATAAATATTAGATTACGTAATATAAAAAGTATTTCGTAAATACCTTTTGTATTTATAGTAATATCGCGATAACATAAAATTAGGATTTAAGTGTTAAAGGGTAACTATTTAATTATTTTAGACTTATAACTTTATGTATGTTCATAAAATATTTTGTTTTTTAATACGTAAATAAGTCAAACATACTTAACAACGCTAAACAAAGTCCAAAACGATTATAAGATTTTTATTTAAAAAAAAACAAATATTAACGCAGTAACACGTCTAATATATGAAAGTTAAAAATACACACGTAAAACCATGAAAGTCAGTTTGGAAGTTAAAACCATATTGAAGTTAAAATACATACGTTTGGAAGTTACATTGTTAATGGTTGAATAGTTACCTTGCACGTCAGTATTTTTATGTACTATCACATTCACATTATTCATTTATGTACTATCACATTCACATTATTCCACATCTTATTCAAACAATTGCTTACACACCGAGGTATAAAAAACAGAATACATAATATAAAGATTATTTTGTAAATACCTTTTGTATTTATTAATTATATCGCGATAATATAAAATTATGATTTAAGTGTTAAATGGTAGGTATTTAATTATTTTAGACTTATAAATTTATGTATATTCATAAAATATTTTATTTTTTAATACATAAATCAGTCAAACATACTTAACGACACTAAACAAAGTCCAAATAAAATACGATAATTAGATTTTTATTTTTTTATAAAAAAAAATATCAACCCAACGCACGTCTGGAAGTTAAAAATACACACATTAAACCATGAAGGTCAGTTTTGAACTTAAAGTAGTTAAAAATACACACGTTTGGAAGTTACATTAAAATACACACCTTTGGAAGTTACATTGTTAGTGGCTTGAATAGTTACCTTGCATTTTATTTAGTAAATATACATTGTAGTTTATAAATACGCAATTGATTGATTATTCATCTATGTACTATCATTTTTCTACATCTCTTTCACATTTTATTCAAACAATTGCATATACACAGAGGTATAAAAAGCAGAATGGAGTATCAAAGTCCGTGTGATGTGATGTTACGAAAGGATTGCTCTGGGAATTGATATTCCACGACTCCGAGGTGATTCTTTTAAGACATTTTTGTTTATAAATTTAGTTATTATACATATGCTATTTAATTTTGTTTCCTAATATCTGCATTTTTAACGTTTTATTGGAATATATAATTCATGCCTCAATAAAAAAAATTCACGTAAATTTGTTCAAACGTTTCATCACATACGGTGGAGTCATTGGTATCAACATTTTATTATAGCACCAAATGGCGGTAGATATAAAACTGCTATGGCAAGATTCAAAATAAATTTTATGGTGAAACTACTATGATAATTATATATTATGCATATCAAAAATAAAATATATATTTTAGTTATTGAAAATTAATTTTGATGAATGTTATACCTAAAGAACTTTGTATTTACAACTCTGTATTAATGCACGACCAATTTTATGTCGTTGTTTCATGAGTTACAAATGAGAAAGGATTGAAAATATTAATTTGTGATGATAAAAACGGCTAAAAGACGAAGTACGATGTATATGAAAAAGTGTCCAATAATATTCGCTATGCATCTATATGAATTGCAAATGATCTTTTAATGATTTTTTTCGTAGTTCCCGTGCACATGCACGGGCAACTGTACTAATGTTACTATATTACGAAAACAAGGTCAACTGTTTTTGGTATAGAATAACATTTTGACTAAATGCCCGTATATTTTAGCAGAGTACCAAACTAATGCATAACACATAAAGAATCATTTAACTCTACACTTTAAATTACTATATTTAAGGAAAAATCTCATTAATGTTTCATTCTTTTTTGCACGCTAATAGAAAGCAGACCAAATAGTTAGATAGTAAATCTTTTCAAACTAAAATGTTGTAATCTAAAATATAACATAACCAAAATTATGACATATGAAAATTTCATAGCATAAATGCACACTTTTAATATAAAAATGTGACGGACATTTCATCTATTTGTTAGACCATTTCACACAATACTTTTTTCTTTCTTATTTTTGTCCAACAGAAAGATGATGCGGCTAAGGAGAAAACGGCCAGTCAGATAAAAAACAAAACGGCCCCCACCTTTATATTTGTCTGTGTGAAAGAAAGAGTAACGGTCAAAATAAAGGTACAAGGCATGGGCCAATCAAAAGTTTATAGAAAATTACTAATTTGAAAGTTACCGGGAAACGTAACGGCCCGAATATGCAGATAATAAACCGGTGTATAAACTATAAAGCAAACAGAATAAGAAAAAGTATGATGAAAAAAATACAGAAAACCAAAGAAGGTACTTTAAATTATTGTAGTTGGAAACTATTAAAAGAAAGCATTTGTTCCTCTAATTATTCACCTAGGGAACCACCTTCAATAAGGATTATCAATCAATATATATAAAAACTAAGGCAATAAACCAAAGTTTGGTACTTTAATTTTATTTAAAAAAACAAATATTTATGGTTGATTAATTTGTTTTCACAAAATTCTCATATGTAGTGCCATAACAACGAGTCAATTATATCATATTTTTTTTTAAATAAAATAAATATTTGTGTTATGAAATGCCTTTCTTATATTTATGTTTTTTTAGTATATTTCAGTTTAAAAGTATTCATGTATGTTGATCAAACGTGACTTTATAGTACTGTTCTATTTGGTGTTTTTCTAGCTATAATGTATGGTTATGCTAATTGCAATAAATTAATGAAATAAATATTTTCAAAATGGCAAATGAAAATAAAGAAAGTAAATGTGCTATTAAACCATGTTTTGCTAGTTCAACTTTTTTGAGGGTGTGTTTTTTATGTATTAGCTTATATATATTATTTTAAATTATGCAACACCAATATATTGATTTTGTTCAATTTATCGTGAATTAATATTTTTTTTATTTTCTAATTTATTCATCTCAAAATTAAGATAGTTAAACTCTAAAGTCCAAACCATTCCAAGGGGCCTAACTATAAGCTGAATTGTGTAATGATTTACCTAATTTAACTAATCTACTACTCCCTCTGTTTCGTTTTAAATGTCGTTGTAGGGTGTCAACTTTTTTGCAAATTAATTGTCGATGGAAATATTATATTCATTCTTACATCTTTATTCTATTTAACAAACATTATCTTTTATCATTATCTTTAAAAACCACCCATTAATAATTCAAAAACTAAATTTAATAAGATTAAAAAATAAGATTATTACACAACCCATTAAAATCGTAATTTAGAAGTTTTAAATTAAAACGACATTTAATAAGAAACGGAGGGAGTATTAAATTTTGGATAAGATCAAAAAAAAAAAGAAGGATTGAGTCACTCTTACATAAATATTACTGTAATTTTCTCAATCTCTATTCCAACTTCAAAAAGGCATAAAAATTAAAAAAAGTAAAATAGTTTTTATACAATGTTGTTTTTATGGCAAATCCTATTTCAGTTTTATTTTAGACCAAGTCAATATATTATATTATTTCTATAAATGTACATATTTTATTAGAAAATGTTCATAATAAGTATAAATATAAATTTTTAATTTTTTATTATTACCATAAAGGGTCTAACGGTTAGGCTAACCTCGACAAGAATTTGTGATCCTGTTTACTGTTTAGTGTTTATATGGACATTGGCAATTAAAGATAACGCTCCTCGTGAGAAAATTGGGCGCACTGTAATAATATTAAAGAGAGGAAAGCTAGAGAGAGAATCATTCAAAGGCAAACGAACACCTTACACCCTCGAGTGGCTTCTTTCTCCATCTCCACTTTTATTTTCTTTTTTTTTTTTTGTTGGCGCACGCACTTTGCAAGAAAACTACGCCCAACAACTCATTGAAAAGCCCTCTTGGGCATATTGCCGAATTTCACTCTTTCTTGATCTCTGAGCATATAATATGTTTGTTTGTTTATTGTTTTCATTGCGATTCCTTTTTGTAGTTGTTGTTGGGGGGGTATTTTCTGTTTGAGGTGTAAGATCGTGATCGAGAAATGCCCATTCTTGATTTGGATTTGTATTTCATTTATCGGGATTATCGAAGTTGGTGTAATATTGTTGAAATTAGGAGAATTTGCTGTTGTTGTTGTAATCTGTTGTGAGATTTTGTTAATAGGGTTTGTGGGTTTGTTGTTGTTTGTTGAAATAGATTCTGATTTAGGGTTTTCTTAGAAAAGGTTCGGGCTTTTGGTAAAATATCCGATCTTTATGTGAATTATTATTATAAGGGTTTCATTGTCGTGAGCCTGTGATTAACTGGCCTGTACTGAAGCTTTATTTACCATTTTAGTTTGTTTTGGGTTTCGATTTTGTGCTTTTTTTAGTTGGTTAATTTAACTTGAGTCTGTAGAGATGTATATCGAGGAACTGAAAGAGGGAGATTCTGAGAGTGGTGACCACCAAATCTGTGGAGATCTTTATGATAGCGGTGCTCTCGTTGTTTGGGACCCAAAAAGGGTTTTAGTTGGAGCCGGAGCTCGTGCCCTTTTCTACCCGACATTGTTGTATAATGTCGTCAGGAATAAAATCCAGTCCGAGTTCCGATGGTGGGATAGGGTTGATGAGGTATATCTAATATCTCACTTCCAATGCTTTGAAATTTCTCTTTTATGTTTTATGTGAATGTGGGATATATATTCTATGTGTGGTGTGTCTTTTGTTGTGATGACTATACTTGTGGTGTTTCCATTTATTGTTATCTGAAGATTTATAGAATTTTTGACTGATGAAACTCTTTTCTCGTGTATCTTCATGTAAATTTTTTGGTCCGGTCTGCATTTGACCGATGAAACTCTTTTCTTGTAAAAGCACGGTGGGTTATCTTTATTTCTCGTAAAAACACGATAGCCTGAAAATTGTCTATATAAGGGATGGTTGCTATGTGAAAATGGCAAGAAAATGGAATCATGAACATATTCTTAGATCATGCTTGCAATGAGCACAAGTGAGCAGAGATGACTTAACACCATTATCGATGATTGTTCTGTGTTACTATAATTGTTATTATGTTTTATAGTTTTTTTTTTGGCGGTGGAATCACACCTTGGTGGTGATGTCATCAAAGCTGTAAAGCTATTAGCGTGGACAATGTTACGAGTATTTTTGGGTTGTTTTCAATATGTTTCTTTTAATGCTGTGACCTCAGGGAAAGTTCCTAGAAGCCTCCTATTATAAGTATCTTATTAAAGAAATTGGAAAAGTGTTCTTTTTTTCGATACTATCAAAGATTTAGGTTTTTTCCTAATATTTTTAATATTCGACGATCTTTACATTAAATGATGCTTGCAATCGTGTGCTAGGAAATTAACTGAATCGGACTTCTGTACGTATATAAGAACAATAATTTGTCAGTCTTTTCTATTGACTTTGCAACCTATATTGACATTTTCTGCTTTGTCAGTATGTTTTGCTAGGAGCCGTTCCATTTCCTACTGACGTGCCTCGCTTGAAGGTTCTTGGTGTTGGTGGGGTTGTTACCTTGAATGAACCGTACGAGACTTTAGTTCCAACGTCATTGTATCAAGTAATGTTAATTTTACTCAATTCTATTTGATGTTTCCTTTTTAAGAATCTTTTCATGAACTTTAAGTTTCCTTTTGTCACACATCGTATTTATGTAGTCTTGAAAATTTCCCTAGTAGAGTTTTATCATTTGCCGATCATTTTTTCTTTTTGCCTTTCCATTCTGACTAGTCTTACTGCCTCAACGAGGTGACATTTGTTTTCATGTCGGCTAAAGTCTTGACGTAATTCGGGTATTCTTGCCTAGCTGGCCGTGTTGATGAAGCTTACCCTGAATGAATGCAATAATAATGTTCATCACTTGCATTTCATTAAGTACATATATATATATATATATATATATATATATATATATTACCCTTTGTCTGTCAAATAATTTGCGTTTGGTGATATATTCTTTTGCTTTCTGTTTGTAGGACCATGGCATTGAGCACTTGGTGATTCCAACTCGTGACTATCTTTTTGCTCCATCACATGAGGATATATCCGAAGCTGTAAAGTTTATCCATGGTAAGATGAGTTTGTTTTAGGTCTTTTGAACATTGGATTGAAGATTTTGGATGTGTAGCGAAGGATTCAATTTACAAATAGCTCCATTTAAGAGAGAGAAGATAGTAAACTCATCGAATTGTAAACTTACTAAAAAAGCTTGATGGCAAATGTCATGGTATTGCTTTGCCATTCTCTGATTAAAATTTAATCTCTAATTAGTAAATTCTTTTTTTTTTCTCCTTTTTTTTTTGTCTGTGATTATACTGGATATGTTGTTGTTGTTGTTGTTGTTGTTGTTGTTGTTGTTGATTATACTTCCTGCAGACAATGCACTCTGTGGCAAAACTACATACGTTCACTGTAAGGCTGGTCGAGGACGTAGCACTACAATTGTTCTGTGTTACCTGGTATGTGTAACAGAAAAGGAAAATAAATGATGAAAAAAACCTTGTTTTAGCCTTTAATAACTCTTATTGTATAATATATAAACCTTTTATTTTCTTTTCTTTTTTAACCAGGTTACACACAAGCAAATGACTCCTGAAGCTGCATACGAGCATGTGAGGTCCATTAGGCCGAGGGTTTTATTGGCCTCTTCCCAGTGGCAGGTAAGCTTTGCATTTACATGTCTTGGTAAAAAGACATTTTTGGTCCTCAACCAATACGAGTGTCAGAAAATATAGCTCTTTGGTAGTTCAATCTGATNCTTATAATGGAAACTGATTAAATTATTTAATCTTACCTTGACATAAAATGCAGGCTGTTCAAGATTATTACCATGGACTCAACAAACCCGATAATGCAGACAATTCGCTCATAAAAACTCTCGATTTCCCCAATGAAGTAGTTGAACAAGATGATTTTGATGATAATTCATTGGTGGTAATTACCGAATCAGACTTAGATGGGTATGAGGAAAATAGCCATGGCTCTAACATATCTAGTAAAAACATGCTGCCTGAAGGTAACCTTGCTTGCAAAGTTCACTTTGCTAGTCAAGCCGCTATTTCAAGGCTCTCGTGCCTGTGGTTAAAGAAGCTCTCAGGCTCTGTTGGAAATAGTCGGATTGGGACAATGGGAGTTGACATTCATGTTTATTGACTCCATCATTTTAGGTTTGTCAGAATAAAGGAATAAAGATGAGTT
>BKCP01008515.1:1817915-1885103 GCA_008636005.1 Striga asiatica
TTTATGGTTCTTTCTTTTTTCTTTTTTTCTTTAAAGTATGAGGGGTGTTTGTATATGAGATGATTTTATATGGCTTAAAAGGGCGTTTTAAGCCTTTCATTGTACAATTGCCAAAGAAAGCGTTTGGAATGCGGGACTCGGTAAGTGTACAGTCAAGAGAGTTGAGGGTTGTAAGTTTGTTTTCGTCAAGAGTTTGGAGGTTTTTTTACTATGGTGTAGTTGGTTTGAGTCATGAAGGCGCAGTTCGGTTTTGCGCCGTTCACAAGACAATGTTTGGTTTTGAAGTTAATATCATTGTGGTTTTTGGATTCATGTTTTACATAGTTACATCTCTGGTGATTGTTTCATTATTTGCAAGTATCAATTTTTGGAAGGATTGATGGCATATTTCCATGTTGTTAAGATTATATAATGTAAGAAAAATGTATTGACACAAAAACATCTGGGAATTCAAAGTTATAAAATCTTTCCTAATGTAAGTATTATTTTGTTAGGAAATATATACATTTGTTAGAAAGTTATAATTGTCTAAACATTAAACATTGAACCCAATTTTTTTAATATTCAATCCACTTTAACCCCACTAATTGACTATCTCAATGTAACTGCAAAAGGTTTTAATACATGTTTGCCTCTTATAATAATCTAATAAACTAAACAAGACTACATTGATGTAAATAAGAAAT
The DNA here is from genome assembly GCA_008636005.1 of Striga asiatica. Lineage (NCBI taxonomy): Eukaryota > Viridiplantae > Streptophyta > Magnoliopsida > Lamiales > Orobanchaceae > Striga > Striga asiatica. Next base: position 1,818,602 of record BKCP01008515.1, read on the forward strand.
TATTCATCAACCCTCATAGCCATTTTTTCTGAATTTTTACTTTCCACACAACAAAATCTCATAAATTTATCCCAACCTATCATATTAACAAGATTTCTACCATGGGAAGATAATAGTGACAGTGTATACTCATGTAGTCATGTGACACATTGTGAGATATAGAATCTGGAGTGGACAAGTCACAAATCACAAGTGATGATTTTTATGATTTGCCCTTTGCTCTCTCTCACCTCACTTTGATAATTATACATTATACTCTTCCCTGAATTCTCTCCGACGCTTTCTCACCGCTGTCACCTCTCCCCATCTGCATAGATACATATATATAGCTCTCTCTTGATTATAATCGCATATACATGCATCATCGTTTCTAAAGGCCAAGAAAAAGGGATATCATATGCATAAATAGGTCACAGCTTTTTTTTTTTTTTANTTTTTTTTTTTTTTAGGTTCTCTTTTTTCCTTTTGCCCATCTGTGTGTATTCATGGATTTGTGCGGATGTAATAAAATTTGTCGAATGTCATAAAAGACAATAGATTTAATTCTAAGACTGAAGATTTGGAGGTTTGCCTGGAGCCCTTCAAGGCTAGCTAACGAAATCAACACTCTTGCCCCGTAATTTGACCTTACTCACTCTCTCATATCTGAAACCCAGATTATTGAGCATTTAGTGTATCTTGATTTGCCGTTAAAATTAGGGAGCTCGCATAAGCAAATTGTCTCACCATTTGAAGGATTAGGGCTTTGCGAGGTTGTGGGGGAATTCCCTGTAGGCTTATTATTGGAAGTTCCGTTCGTTTGTAGGATTTGGTTTTTTGGAGCTACCGATGTTGTCCGAACTTCGGTTTTCTGTTTGTTCATCAATGGCCTTGAGATAAACCTAGTCATTTTGTTTCAGCTGGGATTGTGGTGGGTTTTGGTTTCAGAAAATTGCTGGGCTTCATTCTTGCAGTCGTGGGTCAACTGGGATCGGTATTTCGAACAGTGTGTACGCATTTGTTGTCCTCATGTCAGGATAGTTGAAGAGAGAAACTGTAAAGTCATATCTAAAAGGAATTAGCTTTTGGTTCCAGCACTGAGTGTATTAAGCTTCTTCATTTCTGACAGTAGAATTCCCATTTGTCGGGCGATTTTAGTTTACGAACCCATCCATTCATGAGCAGGAGAGTGAGGAGGAAGTATGCCAAGAAGGGTAGAGACAGAGAAAGCTACCCTGAGATTGGTTCGGAAAATGGCAGCTTGCTCGACTGGACTAGGTTGCCCGATGACACAGTAATTCAACTCTTTTCATGTCTGAACTATCGGGACCGTGCCAGCCTGTCGTCCACCTGTCGCACATGGCAGGCCTTGAGTAAATCTCCGTGCTTGTGGCGGGCCCTCGATCTCCGGGCCCATAAATTTGACTCCTCGGCCGGCACTTCCCTCGCCTCCCGATGCCAAAGCCTCAATGAAATCCGATTTCGTGGGCCCGAATCAGCCGAAGCCATCATCAATCTTCGGGCCCGAAACTTGCAGGAGATCATAGGTGACAGCTGTCGGAGAATGACTGATGCAATTCTGTCCATGCTGGCGGCCCGGCACGAAGCCCTCGAGTGCCTCGTCATCGGTCCCGATTCTTGTGATAAGATCACAAGCGAATCCATAAGGACAGTCGCCATTTGTTGCCCAAGGCTCCGAAAACTCCAACTCTCGGGCATTCACGACGTGAATGCTGGGGCAATCGATGCCTTAGCGAGTAACTGCCATTGTTTGACTGATATCGGGTTCATAGACTGCAAGAAAATAGACGAATATGCCCTCGGGAGTGTTCGGTCAGTTAAACTCCTTTCGGTGGCAGGGACTACAAACCTGCAGTGGGACTTGGTCTTGCAGAACTGGACGAGTCTTCCGAACTTGATTGGTTTGGATGTTTCGAGAACGGATATTGAACCATTGACTGTGACCCGTTTTTTCTCATCCTCTGCCAGCTTAAAGGTTTTGTGCGCCTTGAATTGCCCGTTGCTCGAGGAAGACTCGAGCTTTGCTTCGAACAAGAATCTCAAGGGAAAAGTGCTGTTGGCTGTTTTCACAGATATTCTCAACGGAGTGGCTTCTCTGGTTGGTCATAACAACCCGAAAAGTGGCGGGAATTGTTTTCTGGACTGGAGAAAATCTAAAATCGGCGATAAAAAGATCGACGAGATTATGAGTTGGCTCGAGTGGATGATATCCGGTGCTCTCCTTCGCGTTTCTATGAATAATCCTTCTGGTTTGGATAGTTTTTGGCTCAACCAAGGGACTACTTTGTTGCTTGGTTTCATGCAGAGCCCATTGGAAGAAGTTCAAGAGAGGGCAGCTACAGCTCTTGCGACTTTTGTAGTGATTGATGATGAGAATGCTAGTATTGATACAGGAAGGGCTGAGGCAGTTATGAGAGATGGTGGCATAAGGCATCTGCTAAATCTTGCCCGGTCGTGGAGGGAGGGACTTCAGTCTGAGGCAGCTAAGGTGATATTTCTGGTTTTTTGTTGGTTCTATTTTATGTGGTGTGTGTTAAACCTTGAGTTTAATTGGATTCTAAAGCTATAAGATGATTTTATGTTGTTGTGACTTTAAGGTACCTCTTGCTCTTTGGAAAGTAAAAGGAAATATTGTAGTCTCTTGGCTTAGGGACGAACATTTCCTTTTTTTTTTTATAATCTACTGTTAGATGTTACAGGGATTGTTAGCGTAGATAAGCCTTATATTCCCTACTATTGAGAATTGAGATTTCGGAGTGTGTGAGTGGGTTACTTAGGGAGTGTTTGCATACAAATAAACCAGTTTTTACTCTTTTTTGGTTTAACCATAGTTAATTTAAAAAAGTTGGTTTGGTTAGTTTTTAGCGAGATATTTAAATAATATTTAAAATAAAATGATTAAAATTGATTTGATGTAAAAGTATGAGATTAATGATTGGAAGTGATGGTTAGTTAAAATTATGCGAGTGGCTGAATAGTGAATTAAAGGTGATGTGATGTGTAGAATGATTGATTGATATTATTTGATTATATTGATAATATTGAGGATAGTGTGATTGAATTAAAGTTGAGTTAGATTTTGAGTATGAGTATGAGTTTTTTTTTTATAAAACACCCTGTTACTCCTTGTTGGTGCTTTGTATCCAGTTTTTCCTTCGTTTGGTGTTTTCTTCAAGCTTTTTTAATTAAATTATATGGCCGAAATAACATAATGGAAAGTTCCTTTTTCGTATGCAGGCAATAGCGAACTTATCAGTTAATGCTAATGTTGCCAAAGCTGTAGCAGCAGAAGGAGGCATCATCATCCTTGTAAATCTTGCGAGGTCTGTGAATAGGTTAGTTGCTGAAGAGGCTGCCGGAGGACTTTGGAACCTCTCTGTTGGTGAAGATCACAAGGTTTTGCAATTTCTTTTCTTGTTAATATTAACACTCAGATTTATAATTCTTCAAATCCTCAGATTTTGACCAAAGAAAGATTTTTTGCAGGGTGCTATTGCAGTTGCTGGTGGAGTAAAAGCTTTGGTTGACCTTATCTTTAAGTGGTCAATGTCCAGTGGTGGTGAAGGAGTTTTAGTATGTTTTATCTATATAATCCAGTGTTTATTTTCATGTTGTATGATAACACTATGATGGAAATTGTGACTAAGTTGATATGTTAATAATATCTTGATTGATTTGAAGGAACGTGCTGCTGGGGCATTGGCAAATTTAGCTGCGGATGATAAATGCAGCATGGAAGTTGCTTCAGCCGGCGGTGTGCATGCCTTAGTGAAGCTGGCTAAGAGTTGCAAATTCGAGGGGGTGCAAGAGCAGGTGGCTAACTGTTCTATCAGGATGTGAAAGAATTATTATTGCATATTTTTTTTATCTGCATTCTTTTTGCATGTTGGGATTTTTGTTCATTGTGGGTCACCAAAAACTATTTCTTTCATTATCTGTCATGGTTTGCCATGGTTTGTGATCTTATATGGGACCATATGCCTTGGGTGGCTTTTTTCCTCTGAATAAGGTGGAATAAGAATTTATTTAATTTCCTTATGTGTACTGATTTAAATTTGATTAAATAATTTATTAGCAGTCTCGGCTGATTTCACATGAGATCAAATTCTTTCTAGCAAAAGGGCGCTTTCATATGAATTTAAGTTGCTTACGGCGTGCTTGGATACGGCTGATTTCACATGAGATCAAATTCTTTCTAGCAAAAGGGCGCTTTCATATGAATTTAAGTTGCTTACGGCGTGCTTGGATACAAACATATCAGCTCAAAATGAGTTTTTTTGGTTAACCATGGTTAATTTTGAAAAAGTTGGTATGATTAGTTGTTAGTGGGATTTTAAATTTATAGTAAAATTATATAATTAAAGTTGATTTGATGTTAAAGTAAGAGAGAAATGATGCAAAGTGGTAGTTAGTTAAAATTATGTGAGTGAATGAGTAGTGAATTAAAGTTGATGTTATGTGTAAGAATGATTGATTGATATTATTAAATTATATTTATAATATTGAGGATAGTGGGATTGGGTTAAAGTTGAGTTGAAATTTGAGTATGGATTGAGTATGAATTGAGATAATTTATAAACAAACACATCCTTAGCAATTTCGTCTTTTTTCCAAGTTAATTTGTTGAGAGACTCATCAGCACTTCCTCTGTTACTAATCCTCTTCTCTGTTTTGTTTTATCAGATGCTATTTAATTGCTACATCTATCTTCAGTCAATCATTTGGTCTTGCAAAGCCCTCTGTGTTAAAACAGTTTCTGAACAATGTTCTTGTTTTTTGTTCCAGTCAGCTCGAGCATTGGCTAATTTGGCTGCCCATGGCGATAGTAATAACAATAATGCTACAGTTGGGCAAGAAGCAGGAGCACTCGAAGCCCTTGTGCAACTTACGCATTCCCTTCATGATGGTGTCAGGTTATTTATATTTAATATATATATATATATATATTCTAATATATATGTGTGTGTGTGTGTGTAATTTCTTTTGCAGTTTTTGTTCTATATTTGTTCACATATTTGTGAGACTTAAATTTATGCTGTTCCTCATGGTGTTTGCTAAAAATGTGCATGAATAAAATATGACTCACGTTCCTTAATCTGCAGGCAAGAAGCTGCTGGTGCATTGTGGAATTTATCCTTTGATGACAGGAATCGAGAAGCAATTGCAGCAGCTGGTGGAGTTGAGGCTTTGGTATGGCACGCAATTATCAATGAATTCTAGGGAGCTCCAGTATACTTGTTCAGAATTAATATTTTATACATGGTTCAAGGTTAAGATTAAACCAATTTACACCAGCCAAGTTGAATGAGGCTATGTTTTTCACTTTTGCTATTAACTGACTATGTCTAGATAACTTAACAGTAAAACAAATATGTCTGAAGAAACAATTGATCGTTGATGAAAGTTTCTTCAATTCATTTTTTGTTTTCTTGCTCACTAAGCTTTCTTAATGGTAGTCCTATCTTCTTTGTAACTTTGGATTATTGATTCTGGTATCTTTACTCCATGCTACTTTATAGAGTTTTGGATTTCATTTGAATATCACAATAATAGAGAAATATCAATCACCTATTTCAGTTTTTTCACTTTTAGCTCGCATTTATATATTATGACTCATCAAATTGTATTTAAGAGATCATTTGGTTTTTACCAAGAATTTGTGTACTTTGTGATGATATTAGTAAAGAAGTCCAGATCTATTTTCATACATGCTTAGATATTAGTAAAGAATTTGTGATAGATGTTTAGATAGTCAACCAAATGTGCAGTTCTTGGTTAGTTGAATTTTCTTAAGAGGCATAAAGAATCATTGCTAGTAGCTTATCTAAGTGGAATTGTATGGATTTTCTCGGTTAGTTGGCTTTTTCTTAGGCACTTAAAATGCACCCACATCAAGGGGTGGGAAATTATCATTTTTTTCTTTTTTTTTTCTCCGTTGGCTCCATTCTTTTCATCTTTTTTCACAAATAATCATTAACTGCCATGCATATTACTTATTGATCCTAAGTGGCTCTTGTTCTAGCGTTGGCATTAGTAGGTAGAAATGTTTCTTTACTCTTACTAATTTCAAATTTTCGGACTCGTTATGCTGTAATCTGCCGACAACATCTTTGTGGTTAATGAAAGGAACAAGTTCTGGTAACTATGGAGAAATTACTTCTTTCCTTTTTGTAATTGCAAACCTATTGTTGATCGATATGGAGACTATGTTTGTCGACACTTTCACTATCTTGGCTTTTGTTCAAGTGTCCCATGGCCGTGGTTATCATTAATGGAATATTAAGTTTCTTTTTTGTTGTGGAAAAGATATTTCAAGCTCTCATTTATATTACTTTGTATTTGTGGGTCGATTTTAGGTTGCTCTAGCACATTCCAGTGCGAATTCATCTCATGGGCTTCAGGAGAGGGCTGCAGGTGCTCTCTGGGGATTGTCTGTCTCGGAAGCAAATAGGTAAGATTGTAGAAGATATTCCTTTCACGAATGAGAAGGAAAACGGTTATAGAAGATATTACTTAATTCTTTTTATCTGAAAAATCATATACAGCAACAATTTAGTATCTTTATCAGCTTGATGGTTCTTTCGAGTTACTGGTATCTTTAGAGTCTAAAACCAGTAAAATGCACTATGTTCACATTTCCTTCTTTAATAATAGCATTGCAATTGGGCAAGAAGGAGGCGTGGCACCACTAATAGCACTGGCCAAATCTGATTCTGAGGTAAATTATATATATATATATATATATATATATATATATATAGTATATACAGCTTTTTTAAATTGTCTTCTAAATTTTTATATATGCCACTTAGACTTATTAGTGATTGCATTACATCTTACTCCTTTTTCATCCATGTGTCTTTTGCTTGCCCAGTTGTTTATGATTTACCAAATATTATTTACACAATTTAGCTTAACTAACCAGGCTTTATTGTGGTAATTTGAGAGTCCTAATTTGGCCTGATGTACTGATCTTCAGATTTTTTGCATTTAAATAAATCTCAGGATGTTCACGAGACTGCAGCTGGGGCTCTTTGGAATCTTGCTTTCAACCCGGGCAATGCGCTTCGTATTGTAGAAGAAGGAGGCGTGCCTGCATTAGTTCATCTTTGTTCTTCGTCTGTATCGAAAATGGCTCGTTTCATGTCTGCATTGGCACTTGCCTACATGTTTGATGGAAGGTACTTTTTCCCACATTCAAAATGATAAAAAATTATCATTAATAAAGTAATAAACAACATGGTGGTAATATTGCCTAGTAAAAAAATAAGTGTCTATAATCATCATTGTTATATTTTTCTTGAAAATGGTTAATTCATGATAGAGGTATATATATCATTGTATGATAATTGTTTTTTTNGATGAAATTGCACTTGTGGGAACATCGAGCGAGGGCATTTCGAAAAGCGTGAAGTTAGAAGGGCTTAGAAGATTAGCTATGAAAAATATAGATGCATTTGTGATGACATTTTCGGACCCTCAAGCGTTTGCCTCTGCAGCAGCATCGTCAGCACCTGCACCGCTGGCACAAGTAACCGAGTCGGCTCGTATTCAAGAAGCTGGCCATCTCAGATGCAGGTTTCTTCTTTCCTCCTCTTTTAAGAGGAAAATAATTTGTATTTCTTTTTCTATTTTTCCTCAATAACTCACGTTCTTTCGTTTTTTTTCATTCAGTGGGGCTGAAATCGGGAGATTTGTTACTATGTTACGTAACCCTTCCCCTACACTAAAGGGATGTGCTGCATTTGCTCTTCTTCAGGCAAATAATCTCCCTCTCTCTTTCTCTCTCTCATTCACTCAACTCACAAATTCACTCACTCACACTCAAAAGGAAAAAATACAAAATGCACATGCCCGGATAAACTCGAACGTGCAAGAAAACTACAACACATGATTTTTCGTAAGGACAATCCGAAAAAACTCAGGACTTCTTATTCTTTCTTATAGGCTTGGAAGTTATTTTCTTGTTTTCTTTGTTTTTTTTATTATCTCTAGTTCCACATTTAGATTCTTGTTCCCGTATATAGTAAATCATTCACATCAAAGTTCAAAGCTTTGAACCAACCCAAAATTTTATCAACATATAATTTTTTTCAACCTTTTTATTTTTTGAAATGCAGTTTACCATCCCTGGAGGGCGGCATACCGGGCTTCACGTTCAGCTCCTCCAGAATTCGGGGGCCCCACGTGTGCTTCGTGCATCGGCTGCGGCTGCTAGTGCTCCTATTGAAGCCAAAATCTTCGCTAGAATTGTGCTTCGCAACATGGAGCAACATCAAAGGGCCGAATTTTCCGTCTGAAAGGAACAGAAAAAAGAACAAAAAGGAAAAGAATGTAAAATGTTTTCAGTGTATTTGTATCATCACATGAGAACTCTGTCTGGTTATGAAGTGGATTTTGTCTAGACTGTTTTTGGTTTTTCATATTTTTAGTGCTGTACAAAAATCACTTGATGAAGAGTCTGCTTTTTATTTTTTTTTTGAAGAAATAAACCTTTTTACTTTATGTGTGCCCTTTTTCTTTCAATTTTCTTGTAATGTTGACACATAATTTAGATGTTTGCTGAGATAGATAACTATGTGACATATTTTTAGGGATATTATATGTCTGTACTCTGTCAAGTAATTGGCTCGGCTCGTTTGATAATCGAGAGCTCGTCTGCAGCTCATTAGTTAACTAAGACACGAAAGTAGGAATATTTATATAATTTTTTATAATTCGGATCGTTAATGCTTGAGTTCAAATTATTAAGGCTTGTGCTTGACTTGTTAATATTGATAAATAATCGAGGTTGCTTTTACCTGAGCTCGAGTATGGAAAGTTCGAGCTTAGCTCGTTTACACTTCTACAGTCACACTCTGATATATGTTGTAACGCGCCAAATATTTTTACTATTTATAAAGCTCGACTTTATTTTCATAAGTAACCAGTTTCTTTATATTAAATCGAGTAATTAGTATTAAGTCTAAGACATGGAGAATTTATTCGATTTTAATATTAAAATTGGATTTATTTAGCCAAAGTATTGGTTTTATTTATAAGGTAAAACCGAGTTTTGGAATAATCAAAATTTTAATAAGTCGGGTCGAAACCCGGACGAGCCAAGCCTTGACCTAGATCATTTTCGAGCGGGTGGAGTTTATTCCGGCCCATTTTAATTAATCGAGCCTATGTTCAATTGTATTATCCCGACCAAATATTATTTATTCGACCGACTAATTAATTTAGTCTAAGTCTCGATTAATAATTAAATGTCTGAACATTTCATATTTAACCTAAGTATTCGGTCCAAGCCGTTTATTTGTCCAAGCTCAACTTCCAACCCAAGTAGCCATTTTAATTCTAGTCCAAGTCAATTTAATTGAAGCCCAAAATTTGAGCCCAACAAAATAAAAACCCTACCTCCTCTCATGGGTATAAAAACACACCATCATCTTCACCAAACTTAAAACCCTAGCCACCACCATCTCCTCCACACCACCTTCAAGAATCCGGCCAGCCATCACGTTTTCCGGCCATCTCCTCCGGCGAGCTCACCACCGGCGACCAGTAGAGCCACCGCTCAGCCCTTCCTCGCCGTTTTCACGTCGCTGCCACCTTCACGACGAGCCTACGACCAGCGAGCAGCCCACCTTGGCCTTCGTCTTGAGCCGTTGGACGTCAGATCCGGCGAGCTCCAAGCCCAGCCCTGCTCGACGTCCCGTCCGGCAAGCCGCAGCAGCTCCTCGCCCCCGTCCCTACGTGTTCTGTCGAGCCGGAGTCGGAGCTCCCCGCGGTCGACAGCCATCTCCGGCGACCTCGCAGACACGCACTAGCCAGCCGCTGTTCGAGTCCCGTCAAGCTCCCAGCTCCGGCGACCGTCGTCCACCCCACGCCGCCGAGCAGCTCGAGCGTAGCCACGCCGCCGTCACAGCTCACCCAACTCCGTTTTCCGGCGAGCCTTCGCAGCAGCTCGCCGTCCGTTTTCCGGAAACCTTCACGGCTAACCCGAACCAGCCACGCCGACGTCATATCCGGCAACGAGCTCATCTTCCGGTGACCGTACGAGCAAGCTCGCAGCAGCCCCGTACCATACGTGTCCCGATCTGTGCGAGCCGGGCCAGTTCCAACCAGACCCTAGCCGTTTCCGTCGAGCTGCACAAGAACCGAGGTCCCCAGCCACAGATCCGAGCTGAACCTCGCAGCCCGACCCGATCCCAACAGTTCGATCCATTTCCACTAGTCTTAGTCATCTTCTGATTTTTCGTTTGAGCCCGTTCCTGAGGTATAAGGCTTAAACCCTCCTCCGCATTAGACATCAATTTTTTTAGTTAATTATAAAAATGAGTTTGGGAATTTTCGAGCTAGCTATGATTTATTATGATTTTATTGAGTAAAAAGGCTATAAATTCATATATATTGTGAGCTGAGCCGAAAAATATGATTTCAAAGGGATTAATTTTATTTTGACGTCTTGAGCCTTCGATTAAATTTTTGTGAATTTTGGAGCTCGTTTTGGACCGATAATGCTCGATTTTAGTTAGCTGAGATTTTTACCCTAAGTCATATAAACAATGAGTAGGCTGTGGTTGAAATTTCATATTTTAGGATGTCGTTTGGTATAGTTTAAATATTGGACTTTAGCCAAATAATGCGATAATTTTAGAAATTAATCCGGTTGCGATTTAGTTGTTGCAGTTGTTGGATGTAAAATCCTTATAAATCACATAACTTAGGTTTTAAAAAATTGGATTAAAATGAGATAGGTTTTTCGAGAATCGAGAACCTTAGTTTTTTATCGGTTCCGATAATCGGGTAAAGTTTGGATTCGAGTTTAATCATCCGAACACTTGTGCCATTTAAACCCCTTTAGACGTCATAAGCTTATAAATGAGTCTTAGGTTGTTGGTATGTGGTCGGTCGGCTGTTAGTCGCCGATGGGACCATAACCGAGCCTAAGAAGCCTTTCGAGGCAGTGTGCCTCGTAGCAATTAGAATTTTTCAACCGACGTGTACTACATGTATCCTTAACGCGATTCGATATCCCACACATGTGTTTGACCCCCGTCCGACCGTTGGAGCCGAACCATCGAGTGCGTGCCCATGCACCGAGTCATAGTCGAATCACCGAGTGCGTGCCCGTGCACCGACCGTCCGATCTACTATCAATGCGCCGTTCTTCGTAAGCCGTGGTCCAAGCACGCCCCTTACGTCAGTGACCGTGGCATCGTTTCTAACCCGTGCATCGTTCATTGGATGTTTTAACAAAGATAACGGCGTCAACTAAATCCGCAGACATTGAATTTAAAATCCAAGAAATCACCATTTGCCAATCACATCCCTTTGCAACTGAAATATCAAGAGGCCATTACTTTCCCCAAACCATTTGCCAATCACATCCCATTGTTCATTTGATGTTTTAGCAAAGATAAAGGTCCCGGCTAAATCCGCAGACATTGAATTTAAAATCCAAGAAATCACCATCCAATCAACTTTTCGATGTAAAATATATCTCTTCTCGCCATCCCCACTGGCTTCAAAAGGGACGTCTCTTTTCATGAATAAATGGAAATGTTACCTTATCACTTTTTGGCAGCCCCAATATCAGTATCCCGATCCCGATTTCTGCAGAAAAAGTCTTCTAGCAAGCGAAACTCCTTAGCGGTGAGCGAAAAAGTTGTCATTGGTTATGCGAATCAAGGTCGGATGAAGGGTTTGTTTGAGGGGAAGCGATAGAGGGCTGTGAACAAGGAAGCTATATGCCTCACTCAGATCCACTGAACTGGACAGACCAGCACGGGATAGACCTCCTGAGGATGGGGATCCAAGCCGGAGAGCATTATAATGAATAAGGACCTATTACATCAATTCCTTTTAACGGTAGGCAGGCCAATAAACCGCTCTGCTTGTCGGAGATAAGGTCAGTACGGAGGAGCTCTATTTCTGATAATAAGGATCGCCTAATTCCAGTTCTTTCAGTGGATAAATCCTAATTTTGTTTTAGCTCCGAATGCTATCTTCATAGAACGCTTCCATGCTAGAAATTAGAACTGGTAATTTGATTTGAACCAACTGGATGAACAGATCCGTGCAAAAATAAAGGATTATCCTCACAATTTTTCTATCCATTGTTTACTCTAACATTCAATCCCGACCATGCATTTTCAGTGTTCCGATTTTGTAACATTGTAGTGAAATCGAAATTAAAACCTCCAGTCCTCTCAACCAACCAACTCTAAATACCATGAAGAAATGCTAGAAAAAATTTGGTGTTTAAGCTCAAAGTATATGCTCCATCATCATTTCCCAAAACTCACTTTCAAAATACATGCACTTTTACTCTGAGCTCAAAATAGGAATCCCTAAGCTAAAGCAAAACGACATTGTACAACTTAACAACAAGCTAAAGGATAAAACGACACCATATGATGGTTTAGCTATAATAAAAAGAAACGCAAAACAAAAGGCACATAGCAACTAAGTAACAAATAAAAAAAAGGGTCTCCATGAAAAAGAACTCCCATGAAACTCCAATGCTCCTTTTGAACTTGTGAAAATCACATTCTCTACAATTTGAATTTAGCCTTCAACAATACTTCACCTCATCCTTGCAAATGTAGACAAAAGAGAAGAAAAAACATTAATTTTGTAGACACTAGCATATATGTCAAAGGAAAACAAATGAAAATAAATTAGGTATGTACTAGCCTCTGGCATACTTGAAAAAAAAAGAGATGCATCTTCACCAATACTCGACCTCATTGTTGCAAAGGTAGACATTAATTATGTAAAAAGAAAAAAAAAGGAGAAGAGGAAAAGAAATAATAATTTTGTAGACACTAGCATATATGTCAAAGGAAAAAAAAAGGAAGAAGAAGAAAAAGGAACAACAACAAACAAATTTGAAACAAACTTGATTAAACCTTGTAAGGACGAATAATTATAGCCACCCTTCCTAACAACATCCTTGTACACTATCATAAAAAATGATGGAAAAATAAAATCAAAATATTTAAAAATGCCCCCCAATATTCTTCATCGTGGCTCTAATCCATGCATCCGATGGGGCGAGATGTGCATGATTGTTGCGGAATATTCTCGCAAATTGATAGTTCACAAAGTCTAAGCGTTTTGCCCAACCATCCTGGTCTACTACTCATTGTGTTTCTCCCGGTGCAAGTAAATAAGAATTGATAGTTCACAAAGTCTAAGCGTTTTGCCCTACCATCCTGGTCTACTACTCATTGTGTTTCTCCCGGTGCAATTAAATACGAAGCCTGGTTTTTCGACGTTTTTTGACATACAATCACATGTTTGAAGTTGTACCTAACCGTCTTTTTGTTCACATCTTCAATGTCTCGAGAATAAAATCTCATTTTTTTGTTCATCTTCTTCTACACCAAAGGATGCACTAGAACATCATTAAGAGAGTAAGAGAGAGCCTGCAATATAATTGGCTATTAATGTTAAATCACTTACATTTCGATCAAAGAAGTGACGACGAGCGGAGTATGAAGAGAGATGAAAGAAAAATAACAAAATAAAAATTAGCCCTTTTACGAGTTTTGGCGCAGTGTAAGCAATTCAGATAATAAATTTCGAATCTCATTAGAAACATGCAGATACTGTAATTTTCCATCAATAAGAGCGTTAAAGCCCGCCTCGCCTCAGAACCTTTCAAAGCCTCCGTATACTCCTGACTCGAATAAAGCATCGACTCGCCCGTTACAACTGTCCACAATTTGAGTCCAACACGAAAGACATTTGTCTTCGGATATTGAGAATCATCAAGGGTTGGATATATAAATTCTTCTGGAGCTTTGATATCTATTTCACATATACAAATATAAATAACATGTGATATGAGAGAATGTAAACTACAAATAAAAAATTACCATTATCATGAGAAGAGGGAAGAGATAATTAAGCTTTATGTGGTTGTTTTGGTAGCAAAAATCACTCGTCCTAAAGCACACTCTTGTGTACCCACTGGCATGCAACACTTTCAAAGTTCTTACAAGCTCCCTACATTATATTTGTAAATATTATCATTTCTTAATTTAAGAAGTAAAATATGAAATATAATGAAAAGACATACAGATAAGTTTCATAAGAGCTGTAGTCGGGTGTCCTAGTGTTACGTCTCCCCACTATGTACCACGTTCGATTTCGCTCATTCCAGTTCTTACGAATCCGAAAATTTTTGCTGGAAAATAAAAGCAATCATGATTGGAAGGATCACGAACAATCCAGTTCTTTGTCAGATTTATGTTACTAATTCCACCAAAGTCACGGTAGGCCATAATTGGTGGAATGAGTGACGTAAATCTGGTAGGGTACTGGATTGTTCGTGATCCTTCGGATCATGAATATGCTTTTATCGCTCGACAAAAGTTTTTGGATTCCGTGCTAAATCGAATGTGGTACACAGTGGGAAAGCGCAACATCAGGACACTCGTCTGGAAGCTTATCTGGTATAAGTTTTTTCATTATATTTCATTTTAATTGTAATATTTATAAATATAATGTAGGGAACTTGTAAAAACTTTGAGTGTGTTGCATTCCAATGGGTACCCAAGAGTGTTCTTTAGGACGAGTAATGTTTGCTATCAAAACAATCATATAAAGCTTAATTATCTCTTCGATGATGGTAATTTTTATATGTAGTTTACATTTTCTCATATCATATGTTATTTATATTTGTGTATGTGAAATAGATATCAAAACTCTAGAAGGACTTATATATTTAATCCTCGATGATTCTGAATATGCCTTTGTCTTTTGTGTTGGACTCACATTGTGGACAACTGTAACAAGTGAGTCGATGCTTTATTCGAATAAGAAGTATACAGAGGCTTTGAAAGGTTCTTGGGCGGGGTTTGACGCTCTTATTAATGAGAAATTATAGTATCTGCATGTTTCTAATGAGATTCGAAATATTGTTATCTGAATTGCTTACATTGCACCAAAACCGGTAATGGAGCTAATTTTTATTTTGTTATTTTCTTTCCTCTCTTTTTATACTTCGCTCGTCGTCGCTTCTTTGATCGAAAGAATAAGTGATTCGACATTCACAACCAATTATATTGTAGGTTTCTCTTTATGATGTTCTAGTGCATCTTTTAGTGTGGAAAGATGAGCGAAAAAATTAGTTTTTATGCTCAGTCGTTAATATACTTGAAGTGCCTCGAGGCATTGAAGATGTGAACATAAAAGACGGCTAGGGTACAACTTTATACATGTTATTGTATATCAAAAAATCAGGTTTCGAATTGACTTGCACCAGGAGGAACACGAGTAGACGGGCAAAACGCTTAGACTTTGTGGATATGATAGTTTGCGTTAGGGGGTAAATACGACTCGAGGAGTTTCAACGAGTTGCTGATAATGTTTCGAAACAATCATGCACATCGAATGCATGGATTAGAGCCACAATGAAGAATTTTTAGGGATATTTTTAGATATTTTTCCATCGTTTTTTATAATGGTGTACAATAATGTTAGTAGGAAGCGTGGCTATAACTAATCGTCCTTACAAGGTTTAATCCGGTTCAAATTTGTTTGTTGTTTCTTCTTCTTCATTTTTTTTTGCTATGACATAGTTGTTAGTGTCTAAAGTTATAGTTTCTTTTCCTTTTCTTTTTTCTTTTTACATAAACATTTGAAGGGATGAGGTCGAGTATTGCTGAGGGATGAATTCAGATTGTAGAGAATGTGATTCAGTTGCAAATGTTTTACATAAACTTTTGCTCCAATCTCTTCCTTTTGTTTCAACCCCTTTTTGTGTTTCTTTTACCGATGGTTCTCTTGGGTTTCATTTCTAGCCTACCCCGACTTGCTTGGAACTAAAGACTATGTTGTTGTTGTTGTTGTAGTTTAATAAACTTAAAAAGATGTGGGGTGAGTACAATTGCTTGGTGCCTTAGTTGCTTGTAGTTTAATAAACTTAACAAATAAGTTTTTTAATGTTTTTTTTTTTGTTAACTATGATTAAGTTTGAAAAAGTTGATTTGGTTAAATTTTAGTGGAATATTAGAATGATATTTAAAATAAAATTTATTTGGAGTTTTGGAGTGATATTGACTTGAGCGTTGGAGGCTCGATGCCGGGACCTCTCTCGGCGTTGGTTCTTGCAGGTACGGAGGTTCGTTCGAGTTGAAGGAGCCCGGGTGAAATCCATTTTCACCAACAAGCTTCGTGTGAATTCGGGTGTTTTTTTTGTACACATATGTACTTTAAACATTGCCGCTGCCACAAAAGAAAGTTTTCTTGTACTCTTTGTGGTTTTATGTTTTGGGGGAATTTCCAAATGGGTTTGCATTGAAGACTAGCTTTCGTTCCTTGTTGCAGATAACAATGTAAGTTGAGGCTTTCTCTTTTATACACCAAAAAACCGCCGGTTATTTGTGTACGAAAAATCATATTTTTTTTCTTTTCATTTTTGAGGTTTCTTTTTAGGTTTGGTGGGCTTCATTTCACTGTCTAGAAATCGCTTGGTGAAGAAAATTTTCCGTTGAGCTTAAGAAATGGGTCTGATGAGAAGTTGGAATTTTCTGAGTATTTTTTTTATTTTTATTCTATTTGGGTTGTGGTTCGTTTTTGTAGTGATACAGCCCGTTAATGGATTTTGAGAGCCTATAAGCAGATGCCCTCACTGAGAGTGTTTCGGCCGGATACAAGACTCTTAAGGTACCAGTTTCTTAGTGGACCATTTGATCGACTGGGTCTCTAAGTGATTACTTTAGTTTAGTTCTCTTTATTGATTTCACTGTTGCAATTATAATACATTATGTCACAAACTCAGTCAATGATGAAATGCATACCACCTAGTTTTCTGAAAAATGGTTATTGATGAAAATTGATGAGAAAATGAAAATTGTCTGTTCATTGAAAATATGATGCAGTTGGTGAATCTTTGTGCAGGCGCAGAAGATGTTTGGAAACAGATGGACTGAGATTGCAAAGGTGGTTTCAGGCAAGAAAAAAAAAAATTAGATAATTTCAAACATTTATCCAGTCGTATTTGTTGGCTTTATTTCGTGATGAAAATTCAAAAATCTTGATGGAAAAAGTCATAGAAAACATCTTTTTTTTTTCTTTTTGTTTCTTGTTAGCTTAAGAAAGGGATTTGCCTTTCTTATGCTTGTTGTGTGCTTTATTTTTGTTTTTGTTTGTTATTGTTTGATTACGTCGTGCAGAAAGGGATTTGGCTAATCTTACCTTTGATGCTGAGTTATTAAAAGACCAAGGTACAATCTTTCAAAATCACTAATAAAGGATTACTGTAATTACTAATCTTATCTTTGATGCTTAATGCTAATGGAGAATCTGAAAGTGCTGAGTTATTAAAAGACCAAGGTACAATCTTTAAAAATCACTAATAAAGGAATTACTAACCTTACCTTTGATGTTTGGCCTTATAGCAAGACAACTCCCCTTATCCTTCAAAATAACAAAATACACATTGCATGGTGTTGTAAATACTCTGTAGGCTTTTGTAATTCTACCTGGGGGTTGTTTAAATATTGAATATTTTATTTATGTTCTAATAAATTGCTCCTATGT
This sequence comes from Striga asiatica, assembly GCA_008636005.1. Taxonomy (NCBI): domain Eukaryota; kingdom Viridiplantae; phylum Streptophyta; class Magnoliopsida; order Lamiales; family Orobanchaceae; genus Striga; species Striga asiatica. Next base: position 1,836,146 of record BKCP01008515.1, read on the forward strand.
GTATGTGTAAGTATTCAGTAGGACCTATATCTTAAATATCATAAAGAATCACAACCTAGATGGATTGACTGGCGAGCGTGGTTTCCCAAGTCATTTGCTCAGACATTCTTTTCAAATGCTAACTCCAAATGTCCATTGTTTTGCGGTTGACCTTCCAATCGATACACAAATCGACAACATGAAAGAGGCTTCAAGTGATGAAAGTGAGTTCTGGCAACCTTTTATACTTAAATGTCACTTTGACTGAGCAATTGAAGTAAAGTGACTTCATTCTTTATTTATTTCTTTATTTGTTTGTTTTCATTTTCTTTTCTATTTCTTTTTTTTTTACATTTCATGCAGCTGTAAATAACAAAGGTGAACGAACATTTCTTAAGAAAGACGACCCAAAGGTGATTGCATTGATGCAGCATAGCTCACTTGGCATCAAAGTGGAAACAGAGAAAACGGACGTTTGGTCTTTTTGTACCAAGATATAGTAGCCAGCTGAAATTCCGCAAATGGTTCAATTATAAGATTTTTTTTTATCCCAATATTTCTACTCTCTCTAATCATAAATGCCTTCTTCATTCCCTTCTGTGTGTTGCCAAATTTATTGAGGTCGACATTTTCGTTGGGCTTCTGAACTCTTGCGTGAGAATTTTGCATATCAACATTACAAGCAATCAGATTAGAACCGTAATATTGAACGGGATTGAATCTGAGTACCAAAGTTGATAAAAGAACATGTAGTAGATCCATTAACTAAGATTATTTATCAAACTATATTAGGATACCAAAAGGCAACAAAAGTGAATCGGATGCTGTTTAAAACAAACTGGGATGTGAAAATACATAGTTGTGGGCTACTTGTTTACGAAGAACGAAATTAAAGGAAAACAATAACACTAAATGAATAGTCACTTTTCAAAGCCATCACAGATTCTTAGTGAACAAAACGAGCAAGCACATTATGAAATGGAACAAACTCTTCTCAATCACAAGGAGACGAGAAAACACACATAATGAAGTTGAACAAAACTCAGTCAATGAGAACGTGAATAGTCCCACTAAAATACAATACAAATACCAAACACAAATTACGTTAAGCAAATTCTAACCAAAAGAATCATATAACAGTCTCATTCGCTTCTACCGCAATACTAATATAATCATCTTACATAATTTTTGTGTATATCAATTCTCGGTTTGAAATACAAATATAGTAATACTATGGGGTTTTGTGTTTGAATTGCTTTAAATATAGTTTGTCATTAAACTACTGGTGGGAGATATACTCACCTCACCCCAAGCGAACTTACTATGGGTGGGACCTTTGAGTTCAAACTCTACATCGGAAATTCAATTTTTTCCCTTCTTGCATGAAAGAAGCCACTGCATCATAGTGCAATTTCACTAATTAGAAATTAAACCATCAAATATTAAAGATGTGCACTTTCCTCTACCTGTTACCTGCCTAGAGACAATTAATAGTTGGTGACACTAAGAGATAGACTGTGAGACGAAAACAACCAGCCCATCTCGAGAAACAAAATTCAAACATTGCTCTAATTTGTTTGATGATACTCATGTATGGCAAGAGATATAAATTAGTACAACCTTAGCATTAACAACGAACAAGAAATCATTTCAGCTGCTTACCATCTCTATAGTTTAACTTTTAATCGAAACTAAAAATGTTGCTGGACAGGACGTAACGAATGTATGATTGCTGTTGGCTAGATGTCTGATTCTGTGTTTCATTCGATGCTCGATGCGTGACATTGCGTGTTTACTTCGTTTCAATGCGTGACCGGCTAGTGCATATGTTCGGGCGGGCAATTTCAACCCGAAACCGGTTTTTTCATGATTAGAACAGAATTATCTATTAATATATTCCGGTTTGAATTGTGAAAACTCAATCTTGACTTGTTTATATGTTTAAACAAGTCAAATAGTTAATCGAACTTGTCGATCAAACAACTAAAGTCGAACATGTTTGCAATCAACTCTATAAGAGTTTTTTTTGTCTACGAAATGAGACCAAATTAATTATTGGAGGCGAATTCAACAAAAACCGAACAAAAATGGTTTACAAAACTGTGCAATGAGACAAGCTCACGCAGGAGAAGTGTGCGTCAAGCTTAATTATTCTGGTACTTGTCAAATTAACCCATTAAGAATTTAAAAGGCATTAGAGTGTTGAGTCACATTATAAAATCAATTGATAAAAATTTAATAAGAGCATAATTGTCATTTCACAATAAAGGATTGTCTCCTTTTCTCTCATTATGATCATCACTTATCCACATTGTTGTCAAATGAATAAATTTGAGCTGAATGTTGAGACATCCAGCCCAAAATTAGATGAAGCTACACAAAAAATTACATAGGGCTATATATAAAATTTTCAATAATTTAAAGTTAGATTTTTTTTTTTATGGACCTGGGACTGGAGCCCACCCTAGCCCAAGGGTGGATCCGCCTCTGCTCGATTGTATGCGTTCTTCAGAATATGATCCTCGTTCGCATCAGACCCATCGAACACGTTTGCATGGCATTACAGAAATTATATTGAAGATGAGTCAGATTGTGGTACTGGCTAGTAATGTGAAAGTCTGCATTTGGTTCAGTCATGGCTGATTTGTTTTGTAGAACGCCAAAGCTGTAAATTTGATGGCCTTTGTTAATGATTTTAATCCTTTTCATGGCAATGATTAATTCCATGGTGTTTGCTTATTTTTTTTCAATCTCGATAAATTCAGTAATATTATTGGCTCCATTGACTTCTAGCAATATATTAATCTGACCATTCGTGCAACACCACAAATTGGATTGTCGTTAGTTTGGTTGAGAAGTGATATTGAACTTAATATAATCATTTAAAACAAACAAGGCCTTAGGTTACAAACAACTGGTCAAAAAACTACCACCACCAGATATGTTTGATTTAAGGTATAAATCAAAAGTAAACAAGAAAATATAAAGGGATCTCCAAAACTAACGGAAGGCCAAGCAGAAACAGACTCAAATTTCCTCGTGCTAAGCATCACTTTCCTTTTGGATAAAACCAGCAAACATGTACATTCGCATAAAACCATCAATACCAGCTGATGACCAAATTGTAAAACGTATGTTTCTCAAAATTAAACTAAAATCCACTACAATCCATCTTTGTCCTCATTTTCATCTTCATCTTCATCTTTCTCTCGAGCATTGTCACTAGCCAGGACAAGTCGAGCTTGGTCAATGCGCCCTTTCCAGTAAGTACTTCTCAATCCATTTACAATCGACAAAACATGTTCAAAGCAATCAAGGACAGTACTACAAGGCTGACGATGTGGATCACATTCCATTATATTATCATTCAGAATATGGTTGCTCGGTAATCTGTACCCAAAACAAATTAGATCAAGGATAGCGTCAATAGCATTTATATACTTTCCTCTATTAAGGCAAATGTGTGTCTCCAGAAAGATGGAGTAGATTTTCTGAATATGAATATATTCTCCTTTCCTTCCCCATTCATGGGCACAATTTGGGGAGAGTACAAACTCAAAAAGTTCATCGAGCTTCTTCTGATCAAATCCCAGAGTCTTGTAAAGAATTCTCAGGTATATCCGGGTTCCTTTTTAATAGTCTCTATAGCATAATCAGATTCCTCATCCCCAGATCTCATTCGCAGTTTTGTCACCAAGAAGGTTCTCTAAAAACAAGACAAGGTTGCATTATTCAGATGTCGAATTGAAGGTAACAACACAGAGAATTGCTATATATTGAGAGTTTTGCATATCAACATTACAAGCATCATTCAGATTGGAACCATAATAATGAACGGGATTGGATCTGAGTACCAAAGTTGATAAAAGAACATGTAGTCAACTCATGTAGATCCATTAACTAAGATTATTTATTAAACTATATTAGGATGCCAAAAGGCAACAAAAAGTGAACCTAATGCCGTTTAAAACAAACTGGGATGTGAAATTACATAGTTGTGGGCTACCTATTTATGAAGAATTAAATTAATACAGAGGGCGAGTACATCATCCGTGCGGACTTGATAAAATAACAGAGAATAAATCAAAGTCCCAGGTTCACATAAAAATGCATTTTAACATATATATTGGAATAAAAAAAAAAACACTAAGTGAATAGTTATTTTTCAAAACCATCACAGATTCATAGTGAACAAAACGAGAAAGCACATTATGATATGAACACTTCTCAATCACAAAGAGACGAGCAAACACACATAATGAAGTGAAACAAAACTCAGTCAATGAGAACGTGAATAGTCCCACTAGAATCCAATACAAATACCAAAACAAATTATGTTAGAGCAATTTCTGACCAAAACAATCATATAACAGTCTCATTCGCTTATACCGCAATACTAAAATAATAATCTTACATAATTTTTGTATATACTTTGTATCAATTCTCAGTTTGAAATACATTATAAGCTTTGCACGCATAATATAATACCGTGGGGATTGTGTGTGAATTGCTTTAACTAGAGTTTGTCATTAAACTACTGGTGGGAGATATACTCACCTCAACCCAAGCGAACCTATTATGGGTGCGACCTTTGAGTTCGAACTCTACATCGGAAAATTCAATTTTTTCCATTCCTGCATGAGCTGCCTTGAGAAGCCACTGCATCATAGTACTTTTAGAAATTAAACCATAAAATGTTAAAGATGTGCGCTTTCCTCTACCAGTTACCTTTCTATAAGACCAGCAAGACCGGTTTTCTGGGTGTATACATAAAAACTCCTTTGTGAAGTTGTTCAGAGAACACTCTTGCAGCATCAATCCTACTCCCAATGAACTTCTTTCTTCTATGCCTATGGACAAATAATAGTTGGGGACACTAAGAGATAGACTGTGAAGACGAAAACAACCAGCCCATCTCGAAAAAAAATTCGAACATTGATCTAATTTGTTTGATGATACTCATGTTTGGCAAGAGAAATAAATTAGTACAACCATAGCATTAACAACCAACAAGAAATCATTTCACTTGCTTACCATCTCTATAGTTCAACTTTTAATCAAAACTAAAAGTATTGCTCAACAGGACATAACGAATGTATGTATGCATACGCAGCAACGGCTTACCACAGTTTAGGATCATTAGGGTTGCTTTTAATAAGATGTTCAACTGATTCCAACTGAAGACGAAGATCGTAAGGGGATTTCAGCTCCTGTGATAATTTTTCACATCGTTTAACACATAATGAAACCCAATAACAATTTACACATGCGATTACGAAAGGGGGGAAGAGTTGTATCTATCTACCGTATCAGTCGTCAGCTCGGAATCTGCCGGCGGCGCTCGCCGTGACTGGAAGGGACGTGCCACGTGTTTCCGATCAACAATATGTGGCGGCAAGGCTTTGTGACGGAGAGCAGCAAGCATTCCCTTGGGTAGTTCGTCCACCCGTCGACGACTCGCCGTTTGCCTCATTGTTGTTTAAAGTCGACCCATAGTGCCAGGTAATATATTTGTGAAAAAATTAAATAATTCATATTTTTAGTGTCAAATTATGAATAATGGAATAATAATAATAATCTATCTATATATATATATATATAATAAGAATTAACATTTTTAAAAAATAGTAAGCAAAAAAATAGGGAATATTAATTGCATTCCATTTTTGGTATGTTTTTTTAATAAAAAATCAATTAGCATTTAATGCCAACACAAATCATGGGATTTATTATATAGATGCATATTTGAATTTCAAACTTTAAACAAAACATGCCTAATTGTATTTTGAATTTTTTAGGGGAAAAATTTAACAAACACGTTAAAGATTTCATACAATACATATATTTATATATATTATCTTAACATGTAGGTTAATTAGTTTCATATCTAAACAATATATATTTAAACAATATATAAACAAATATAATAATTTGTCGTACAATACAGACAACTATATAAACGATATATTTATATACAAATATAATAAACAAATATAATAAACAATACAAACAAATATACAAACAATATATAAACGAATATAATAACTTGTCACGTGTATATTTCATACAATACATATATTTATATATATTATCTTAATATATAAATTAATTAGTTTCATATCTAAACAATATATATTTTAGGAACTTAAAGATTCATAACATTACTGACGTCATGCATATTTATAACATATTGTCACGTACATTTTACTACAATTGGTAACTTTTTTAAAATTATTTGAATAATTGGAAGTTGATTTGTAATTTCAATTTCAAATTCATTCAAACATTTAAAGGAAAATATCCTAAGCATATTTTTTTGATACATTTCATTTTATCTCAACTTACATATAATCACATTCCTACCAAACATTAAATTTGCTTATATCTTTTTAAATTAATTACATCAATAAATAATATTAATATACATTACATATTTATCAATATATAACAAATATATTACTTTTACAAGTTTTATAAATAATAATGACATTGTATGATAATAGATTTTTTGATAGATTAATAATTGAAAATTATGATAAACCAAAATATGTAAATTTATTATTATTTTGTACTAAAAATAAATATATATGTTAAAATATTATTTATATAATAATATAAATGGGTCAGCATGCTAATATATTGTGAAAATAAAGTTTTAAAAAAAAGTTCTAAAGTACGAAAACCCCGTGCATCGCACAGGATTCTCACTAGTAAGTAACAAAGTGCTAACTATACAAAATAGCACCCACGTTTTACAATCAATTTGTCATAAATAATACTTTTTTTAATTTTTTTTATAAAATTATATATGTACAAACAAATATTGTTTACAATTTTGTATATTTTTTCAATTTATTTATTAATCAAATTTTATTGTATTGTAATTATATTTTTTACTTATAGATTTGGTGGCTCTTGTTAATTAATTTTCAAGTATTTTAAATTTGTATATTTGAAAAATTAGAATATATATTAATAGGTATAAATTTAATACTTATAGCTTTATGAAATATGAATATAATTTATATTAGTTTTAGTTATGATATTCTTCTCTATTTATTGGTTTGATATTTATATTTATAAAGTCAATGTATCTTGCTTATTAATTTTTAAGTTTTATAAATTAAATATTTGTATCTATAACAATGTATTTATTATTTTGAACATTATAATAACATTTAAGTCTTTATGAACTTTGCTTAAGACGAGAAGTAATATTTTAAATTATTTATTAATTTTTATTTTATGTAATACTATATTTTTTGCATAAATCTATGGGAAAAAAATAATTAATGAATTTTAATGAAAAAACTAATTTTAATTAAAAAAAAGCTTTCTTAAAAACCCCTTAAAATTAGTTAATAAAAAATCTTTCTTAAAATTAGTTAATTATTATTTACGACATAACGAAACTCCTTAAAAAAAAATAAATAATTAATTAATTTTAATAAAAAAAATCTTAAGGAGCTAAAAAAGAAATAATAATCATAAATAAATAATTTCGAAAAAGATTTAGAATAGAACATCATTTAATGTGATTTTATGAGTCCTTAGTAAATAGTTTTGGGTATGCCTACACTATATATATTTTTTAATTAAAAGAAAATTTAAAATATTTCCATTTTGACTATTATTTATTCTCTAAATTCCAAATTCGAAGGTATAATTTTTGAACTTAATTAAATAAGCAAAAAAATACCCAAGAGCACGTGGGTGAGATGGTTGGGGTCTCTCCCAGCTTAACCAGAGGTCTCGAGTTCGAGCCCTGGGAATGCAGCTGTGTTAAAACTCTTGAGGTAGAGCTTTGCCGCCCTTGTGGTCCTACCCGGCTCGATTCCGGATTAGTCGGTCCCCTCGGGGATTCGGAAACCGGAAGGTTCATTGTACCAAAAAAAAAAAATAAGCAAAATACCACGGTCAAGGCTCCTGTTCTCAACCAAACAAGAAGAGAAACAAAAGGAAAAAAAGAAAATTTTAGAAGGATCTGGAAACCCTAAGCCACACAGCTATATAAACAGAGCTCCATTACTGCCCCTTTAGAACTCCCTCAAATCACTGTATCAATAGCCTCTTTGAAATTGCCGAGCGAGAGAGAGAGAGAAAGCAGAAAAATGGCGGATACAGAGACGTTTGCATTCCAGGCCGAGATCAACCAGCTATTGAGTCTCATCATCAACACCTTCTACAGCAACAAGGAGATCTTTCTTCGTGAATTGATCAGCAATTCATCTGATGTGAGTGTCGATTGCCTCCTCCGTACTATACTTGTTTTATGTATAGATCTGATTGCTGTTGGCTATATGTCTAATTGTGTGTTTCATTCGATGCTCCGCGTGACATTGCGTGTTTAATTCGTTTCAATGCGTTTGTAGCAGTGTTTTTTGTGTTGAAGCTGCCTCTGTGTGTGTAATACGGTGCTATGTACCTTGATTTGTGAGTTTTAGCTTCTGGTCACTATTGATATGGTGTTAGAATATCTTTAGGGATTTAGTGATGGTTTATTTACGAAGTCATGGATGGAGGGCTGAGGAATGGTGCCCTCGTATTTGCTATTTCAAATGATTGTTGGAGTTAATTGAGAGTTATTTGTTGAGTGCTTTGCTCTGTTAATCAAATAAATAATTGGCTTACTTTCAGTTATAGTAATATTAGTGTGGATGTTTTTTGATGCATTTCTCTGTGTTATTGTTTCTCATGGGCTGCTCAAGTGAGTACTGGTCATTATAGACCTGAGTTCGCATAGTGTGTGTGTAGGTGACTTATGCAATCCCAATGTGAATCACTGTTAATTGTCCTCCCGATTATGGAATGATGGATCTAGGCTCTAGAAAAGATGATTAGCACTGTAAATTGTTAGTCTGATTATGAAATGATTGATTCAGGCCCTAGACAAGATCCGGTTTGAGAGCTTGACAGACAAGAGCAAGCTCGATGCTCAACCCGAGCTATTCATCCACATCATCCCCGACAAGACCAACAACACCCTGTCCATTATCGACAGTGGTATTGGCATGACCAAGGCTGGTTAGTACATCATGTTCATACTAAATCTTTTTAACTTAAATAGTGCTGTTTGATATGTGAGGGGTTTCTCATGAGTTAACTCTGTTGAAAATCTGCTTGTACTTCTACTTCAGACCTGGTGAACAACCTTGGCACGATTGCCAGGTCCGGCACCAAGGAGTTCATGGAGGCTCTGGCCGCCGGTGCTGATGTCAGCATGATAGGACAATTTGGAGTCGGTTTTTACTCGGCCTACCTTGTGGCAGAGAAGGTGATTGTCACCACAAAGCACAATGATGATGAGCAGTATGTTTGGGAGTCTCAGGCGGGAGGCTCGTTCACTGTCACCCGTGACACCTCCGGCGAACCACTTGGCCGGGGCACGAAGATCACTCTCCACCTGAAGGAGGACCAGCTTGAGTACCTTGAAGAACGCCGCCTCAAGGACCTCGTCAAGAAGCACTCTGAATTCATCAGCTACCCCATTTCCCTTTGGGTTGAGAAGACAACCGAGAAGGAAATATCGGACGACGAGGATGAGGATGAGGAGAAGAAGGACGAGGAGGGAAAAGTCGAGGAGGTGGATGAGGACAAGGAGAAGACCGAGAAGAAGAAGAAGAAGATCAAAGAGGTGTCCCATGAGTGGGACTTGGTAAACAAGCAGAAGCCCATCTGGATGAGGAAGCCTGAGGAGATTACAAAGGAGGAGTACTCAGCTTTCTACAAGTCCCTCACTAATGACTGGGAGGAGCATCTGGCCGTGAAGCATTTTTCGGTTGAGGGCCAGCTCGAGTTCAAGGCAATCCTGTTTGTTCCTAAGCGGGCCCCGTTCGACCTGTTTGACACTAAGAAGAAGCCTAACAACATCAAGTTGTATGTCCGTCGGGTTTTCATCATGGATAACTGTGAGGAGCTAATTCCTGAGTACCTCAGCTTCGTGAAGGGCATTGTTGACTCTGAAGATCTCCCCCTCAACATCTCCCGGGAGATGCTCCAGCAGAACAAGATTTTGAAGGTGATCCGCAAGAACCTGGTGAAGAAGTGCATCGAGCTCTTTTTCGAGATTGCTGAGAACAAGGAGGACTACAACAAGTTCTACGAGGCCTTCTCGAAGAATCTGAAGCTTGGCATCCACGAGGACTCTCAGAACAAGTCGAAGATTGCTGAGCTGCTGCGGTACCACTCGACCAAGAGCGGGGACGAGATGACGAGTCTCAAGGACTACGTGACGAGGATAAAGGAGGGCCAAAATGACATTTACTACATTACGGGAGAGAGCAAGAAAGCAGTCGAGAACTCACCTTTCCTCGAGCGGCTCAAGAAGAAGGGTTATGAGGTCCTGTACATGGTGGACGCCATTGATGAGTACGCCGTAGGCCAGCTCAAGGAATTCGAGGGGAAGAAGCTTGTCTCGGCCACCAAGGAGGGCCTGAAGCTTGACGAGAGTGAAGACGAGAAGAAGAAAAAGGAAGAGTTGAAGGAGAAGTTTGAAGGGCTGTGCAAGGTGATCAAGGATGTCCTTGGAGACAAGGTCGAAAAGGTAATTGTGTCTGACCGTGTGGTGGATTCGCCTTGCTGTCTGGTGACTGGGGAGTATGGCTGGACGGCTAATATGGAGAGGATAATGAAGGCGCAAGCCTTGAGGGACTCGAGCATGGCAGGCTACATGTCGAGCAAGAAGACGATGGAGATTAATCCGGAGAACTCGATCATGGAGGAGCTGAGGAAGAGAGCTGATGCTGATAAGAATGATAAGTCGGTCAAGGATTTGGTGCTGCTGCTGTTTGAGACTGCTTTGCTCACGTCTGGCTTCAGCTTGGATGAGCCTAGCACGTTTGGGAATAGGATTCATAGGATGCTGAAACTTGGGCTGAGCATTGATGAAGATGCTGAAGAGGGTGATGCGGATATGCCTCCATTGGAGGAGGCTGATGCGGATGCTGAGGGAAGCAAGATGGAGGAGGTTGACTAAGGTTTGACTTTATCTAGTGAGTTTGAAAATCAGGATTTTTATTTTTTTGGGTTAAGAATTATGATTTGAGGTTTTTGTGGTGCATGAGCCCCTTTCGATTGTGGGACAACTCTATATTAGCTATTTCAAGTATTGAACTTATCGCTTTTGTTGCTAGTTAAAACTGTTGCCATGATATGGTTATTTGAAATTTGAGGTTCTGAGGCATGTGTTAAAGGGTCTTATTGATAGCGGTTGATTTGAAATATGATTCATGTGTTTGTTCTGTGGAAATGTTCAGGTAGATTTCAGAACTCTCTTGAAGAAGCGTGCTCTACAGATTACACAGCAAAATTTTTCAGGTGTAAACTTCATGGGTTACATTAAAAAAAAATGCTTCCAGATCTTTTAATGTTATTATAAAAGGAACTTACTGTAATCACAAGCACTGTGAGTGTTAACAAAAACTCAACTGGAGTTCTTGCGTATTTTAGGCTAAATAGAAGAATTTTTGTTATCATACGTGAAGCCGAAAGTTGAGTAGTGAAAACAATATAGGGATAGAAGAAAAAGATGAGTTCAACATAGCTGCCAAGTGATAAGAACAGTTCCATTTTTTATCATCCTTTCCATTTCAGGCCTAGTAGCATGTCATTGAAGCAAAAAAGGGAAAACAGCCAAAATACCAAAACAGAAAAGCTCATATCCCCTGCCTTTATAAACTACCTTACAACCCATTGCAATTTGGCTCGATATACACTAAAAGTAACTTAACCAAACCGACTCAATTTTTCTATGCATTTGGGTTGCCCAGGAACTGAAAAAAATAAAAAATTCCAACTCGGAGAAAAACAATAACTGCAACACATTAATATTGAATTGAAATCGATTCGAGAATTTTACACTAAAATAACAAAATCACACAGAATTGCACAATTTGGCTCTTCTTTTTCGCTCTATTTTGCTCACCTCCAATCCACAGATGAAATCTTCTTTCTCTTGGTGAAAAATTTATCAATATAGTAATCGTAGATCAATTATGTGAGAACTCATAATAAACATCAACCTGCCTTACTACCCTTTAAAAAAAATTATATACTTATGTTATGAATATCATACTTTTGCTTATAATGTTTCTTAGTTTCTTACGAAAATAGAAACAATGCTAACTCGAACTAACTTGTGTTTTTAACAAAATTATTTACTTATGTTATGAATATCATACATTTGCTTATAGTGTTTCTTGCGAAAATAGAAACAATGCTAACTCGAACTAACTTGTGCTAGGTTTATCTTGATAAACTTGTCATCTAGCAGGTGATTATCATATTACAGTTTACTGAAACAATTATTATTATTATTATTATTATTTATCATCTGAATTATGATGACGAGGCACCAAGTCCAACTCAACCCATAAACAATGAGCTAGTCCCCACAGAAAAAAAACAGAGGAAAGAGATAAAAACGGTTTTAAAATCCTCACCTTTGCTATTTCTAGTCACACGAAATGACATTTGCGCGCCCAAAAAGATGAAAAAAGAAGCCAAAAGCCCCTAACAAACCCAGAAAATGTTCGTTTTAGCAAAACTGATCACCAAAATCCAAAGGCCTATAAATACTCCCCTCCCCCAATGCTTTTAAAAAAACACACAAAACTATCACAAACAATTATCAGCCAAAGCCCACAATAACTATTCAAAAAAAAAAAACTCGAAAAACGAAAGATGAGAGGTGGTGTTTTTGCTGTGATCGCCATCCTAGCTGTTTTCTCATTGGTCGTCCAACCGGGCTGGGCCGTGACGTGTGGGCAGGTGGACTCGGCCCTGGCGCCGTGCATTGGTTACCTTATTGGGACTGTGGGCAGCCCATCTCAACCGTGCTGTGCTGGCGTTCGGGCTGTAAAGGCTATGGCCAAAACGACTGCCGACAAGCGGACTAGCTGCAACTGTGTCAAGGCCGCCGCTAGCCGCTACACCAACCTTAAGGACTCGGCTGCCCAGACTTTGCCGACTAAGTGTGGCGTCCAGCTGGATATTGTGGTTTCGCGAACTGTGGACTGTAGCAAGTTAGTGTCGTTCATAATCTGTTCTTCGTTTCTTATTCCTGTTTTTTTTTTGTTGGTGTGTCGACAGTTTTTGATCGTTAAAATTTGCCACATTTTTTNNNNGTGTCGACAGTCTTTGATTGTTAAAATTTGCCACGTTTTTTTGTGACAGGATCAACTGAGTTGGGTGTGTCAACAATTTTTTATTTCTTGAAATTTGCCACGTTTTTGTTAACAGGATCAAATGAGGCGCGGGATAGGGACGAAGAAGCAGAAGGAGCAGCAATAATGGAGTATGGAGATTGAATATTTGAATAGCTATAGAATTTAGTAAAGTGAGTCAAGTAATGAGAAAATAAAGTCCTTGACCGTGGTTTGAGAACTCCATGTACATTCAATAAAAGTTTCATCAAGCTTTCATTGTCTTGAAGCCTTATTTATAAACTTCTGCTTTCACTGTAATGGATTGCATTTTCATCGGCGATGCACTGCCACTAATCATTCTCAAAATTTCACCACAACCTATCAAAGGTTTCATCAGAGCCATTGCAGTATACCAAGATGAGCAATATAGCACATAAAATTCACACAAGATTATGAAACACAGTAAATACCAAAAAATAAAAATAAAAACGAATGATATCCATGAGCCTGTAAAATAGTTAATGTGAACAATGTCAACATTAGCTTCAACCAGATCAAAAGAGGGTCATCTTGTCAGTAAGAAAAAAAAAAAGGAAAAGAATTTACAGAGGATACAATGTTTCTTGGTCTAAATAAAATGTAATTAAACATGCCCTATGGGACAAGAATTGCCCATCTTCAAAAGCAGCTGTCTAAGGCTATGATGATCGAAAAATGACAAGTTAATATCTCCAGCCCGACCCAAAATCTCCTCTTCTCTTTTAACTGTATCTCCTCAACCCATGGGGTGGCGTCTCCTACACGTTTATTCAATTAAAAGTAAGAATTTATGGATAATTACAGAAGCTTATACCTGAGTTTTGCTCTTTCTACAAATCTATTTCATATAAAACAAAAAGGAAGAAAAGCAAAGAAAAAGAAACTCACACATAATTACAAATGGCCAATAAAATTTTGAAATTACAAGCAAGCCCTATAAGTATGAAAGGTACCCCTTGAGTTTCGTAAATTTTTATAAATATGCCCTTGTTGAGTCTGCTATTTACAATAAAGAAACAACTTACAATTTATTCATAGTTTGCAAAGATACCTGCATCTTTCTGTAACTTACTAGTGCGTACTATTAATTAAAAAATTACTTGGTCGAACGACTTGACCACACTTTTCCTCAATTCATTAAGAATAAGAACATTTAAAATAGACAACTGAAGTACACACTTATAATGAAAGAAATATGTAGAAAGTGGAAACAACAGCTGACCACCAGCACCCACACTATAGCAAGTCAAAAATTTTAATAGCAGAAAACGTAAAAGGAGAAATCAAGTGCTACCTCTTGGGTCGAATACTACGGTCTTCCTCAAAGTCCATCACTCCACCGTGCTCGGAAAAAAGTTCCTCAGAGTGCGCTCTGAACTCAGCATCGGCCTGCTAATTTGTAACCTCTGCCACAACGTAAGACACATCGACCAATATATATACCCAAAATATCTATATATTTGTTCATGCGAGACAAAAAAGCCAAAAAAAAAAGTTGCAGGTAATAAAGTCAAACATAAGGAAAAAATCTCACGTATGGATTTAAAAGAGTAAACAACAGTCAACATTTCATGTATCAGGTCGATGATATATCGAACTATTTGGTCGATCGAGAAATTTACTGGAATCAGTTAGGCAAAAAGCAGCAAAATCAACCAGAAAAATTAAAAATGTTAAATATCCACGAAGTATGGCCACTATCATTCAACCAAGAAAACCCTCGACAACAGACAGCATGAACAAATGCAGTGACAAGAAACTGACCTTAAAAGATATTGTTTTCTTCACTTCCTCCACCCTTTCATCGACTTCCTTCCTGTGCTTCTTATCCATCTCATTCATAGTATCTGCCCATTTTATCTTCTCTTGGATTGAACCAAGAAGGCTTTCTGATGTAGATAGCCTAAAATTGTGTAGTCAAAACCAACTATCCATAATTTAGGAAATGTACATGATGCTCAATGAACAAGGAAATATGGAAAGGATAGCCAAAATCAATAGACAACAAAAACATAAAGCGCTCTCAATGTCTTTGTTTTCTCTCTCATTTTTCCCATTAGTTTTCAGGCAAGAAGCTATAATGAATTTGAAACACAATGAACTTGTGGAAATAAAAAATCATTGCCCATTTTTTGTTTGAGTTTTTCATAGAAAGAATGAAGTCCTTAGATATAGGATATTAAAAAAACCTAGGACACAAAGAAGCTAATGGCCAAGTAACACTAAATCAACATGATCCAACTCTATTAGGCAAGAGGGATTAACCAGTTCGCTAGAGTCTGAATCATGCTACCCAAATTTCCAGGCCTAAGATCCCTTCCTGCTGCAAATTGCACCTACAAGTTCACCGACTAACAATTAGATTAGCTACCAGGTAAAGGTATGATGATAAGCAGCTTGGCAGCCAGAAGATGAAAACTAGTGACAATATTAAAAAGCAAGACCTCGAGGCATCTGCGGAATTGATCCAACTTTCCTCTGATTATCCCCTGTCAACCAGATCAGCAATAAAACAAAGAATTAATCGTTATAATGTCTTCATTCTAAGTGCCCCTATAAACTTTACACTTAATAAAACCAATGTTACTAAAGGCGGATGGCAGTAAATGGCGGCAGGCCAAAATCCCGCCACTGTAGCCACCGTGGCGGCCTATGGCGCCGCCATAACCGCCATCATTCACAAATTTAGCATGACTGTTTGTCAAAAATCCACCACACATACCGCCATGGCCACCATTTGATAACACTGAATAAAATAGGCCATTATTCAATGGGAACAAAAAAAAATCAGAAAAAACAGAAGAACGGGCAAACCCATTGAAAACTACTTCCCTACAGTGCAAGTTCATGAAAGGGAAAATGACACTAGGATTTATTTAAATGGGTGGTAACCAAAAGCGTAAACTTACCACATACATGCAGTCATTAATCAGAAAATCTTCCAACTCACGTACATTAGTGACATCCAACTCCTTCATCAATGTATCATATGGCAATACCTGGGTAGAGGTCAATAAAAATGCTTAAGAGTGTCAAGACATCCACAAATCTTCTGACGAGAAATGGAAAAGAGACAAAAATAAAGTTCTATAAACTCGTATGCAACAATTTGATTAAAAATTAGATCAGAAAAAGAAATACAGAACCAATAAAAACAAATATACTGACCAGGTCCAATGGTAAAACACTGATGTCTTAAATATTAAAACTCAGGTAAAAACCAAAAAGTTAGAGCTCTACGCGTTCTAAGGACATTTTACAAAAAATGTAACCAACAACAAGCACAGAAGAGGCACGTTAGGACCAGAAATTGCCAGTAACAAAAAGACCACTTACGCTACTCCTGTCCAACATAAGTAACACTACCTTGTTGCAGTTTCCAGTTTATTTTTACGGAAAAAACATTGACCGTATGTATGTGCTCTATGATTATGCATATGTATATATACATCTAGAGAGAGAAAGAGAGTTGGGTAAAAATGTGAAACAAGCATCTAACTCATTCAAGTCAACTTATAAAGGTACATAGAAAACTACCTTGGTTGTCTCAGCCAGAGTGAGCACAGTCAGCTGCTTCAACTTGAGAACTTGATCAGGAACCAATTGTGGAAGATGACTGGCAACACCTGCATAGTATAGATTATCATGTTACTTCACTCATAAATTGAAAATAACGCAGTTCATAAAGGGGGCACTCCACATTATATCCTATACACACTGGATCTCAAATTATTTACTACATGGCATTAAATTTTCACCCAAACCAATGGTCTATGTTTATATATGTTCCTAGAGATGTACACTCGAGAGTAAATCTGTTGTGCACATTAACCTAAACAAGGAGGAAGAGGAACCAACGGCCGTTACTACATAACCGATAATTCAATGTCACATTTAATTTTACGGCCCTCACCTAACCATAATTCAATCTCCAGGAGATTTGTTTAAAATTCCAAGTCAATAGAATACACATAAAAGATAGGCATATGAACTTTCTTGAGGAGGTATGGCTCCCTGGTTCCAGAAATAGAACAAAGGTCAGTGGTACAAACTAGCACCCCGTACCAATGAAATGGATAGAAGAATACTATTTATTATCATTATATATCTCTGTTTTGAATGAAATCCATGACAAGCTCACTGATTATTGAATATGCAAATTCAATCAAAATTTATGACTAGTTGTATGGTTAATATGACTGGTATTTTCCACGCTAAACTATAATTAAACAAACTAGAGCGGAAGTTCATGCTAAAGTAACAATCAACAAAGGTGAATAAATAATAAAGAATGAAGCAGGAAAAATAAAAATGAACAAATGAAGACTAACATAACATGGATCAAACATCAGTGAGTTGACTGAATGCTTACTCTTGTATTCACTCCATGTTCCATGTGCGAATATGCGAAGCAACTCAAGTAATACACTGTTCTCAGTTCCTTCAAGCTGCAAACAAATCCAAACATCCAGACAATAAGAAAAATGGTTTCAAGCAAATATCTCAAGTTAATTCGAGCTCACGCATAAACAAGACTAAAAAAACATTACAGCCCAAACCCTTCAAACCCACTAAGACGAGAGATCACTTCTCCACACAAAAAAAAAAAAAAAAAGCATAACCTAATACAACAGGAACACGTACAACATACCTCGAGCACGTTAGGAACGGAGAGAATCTCAGAGAAAGCGAATAGGTAAGGATGGGAAGTGGCCTCAACGACGACATTTGACAGAGCTGAGCCCTTTAGATCCGACGCCTGCTTCACAAAGTAGTCTATGTGCTCCGCTTGCTTTTGCTCAATGTCCATGCTTCAGAATTCCAAATTTTTTCAACTGATTCACGAAAATAACAATGGGAAGAGTGAAAATATAGGATTATAGTGCAAAGGTTTTAGAGATTGCGTTTAGGGCTTATGAATCGCGAAGGGTCCAGCTATTTGGGACAAATATGAACAGAACACTGCTGTTTTGGTCGTGCTGCGTGGCACTGTGGCAGTGCAGTGATAGGAAGATTTCTTCGCGAAGGGGACTCGTACTTTCGGTAAAATGCTTTTTGGCCCCCCTAACTAAATAAGTTTCATGTTACTACCCGAAAGAATTGTAAGCTTTGTGCTTATAAAAAAATTATAACAATTTAAAAAATATTAAAGTGAGAAAGTTTTTGTTTATGTTTCAAACAAATTTTAAAAAATTATAGTATTATTTATATTTAAATAATACTGATCACTTGATATTATTGTAATCATTTTATAATCATTTTATTTATATAATAAATTTTTTTAAGTCATATTATATAATGAACTTAATAGATAAATTTATTTAATTGGTTATAATTTATTATTTTTTAATTTATACTGAGATATAAATATAATTATATATTTCTTTATATATGCAATATGGATGACAAATCAAAGTACATTAAGAGACAGTTAATATTTTTTATTATATATGAAAAATATGATAACATGTACAAATTTTATTATATTTTTAAATATATTTATAATTTAATTTTCAAGTGTTTATAATTTTAAAAGTTCTATTAGGTATGAATAGAAGTCCAAAATCTATGTAGACTACTCCAAAACAAACAAATAAAAGCATCAGAGCCAACATATAGAAATACGAAAGCTCCAAAAATTGATACATAGCTTTGAAAATTTTTTGTGTTATATATACATAAAAATTTGGCAAGAATTGGAACCACTTTGATCTGTTTCATTCTAAAACTAGTTGGTCGTATTAAACCACCCCATCTTAGGTAAGGTTCTTCACCTTCATATCCCATCTAGAATATGTGCTTATCTTTACATTTACACATATCTATGTCATTCACTATAGTTGTGTTTTCTCTTATATAGATTCACCATGAGTCTCTCCACCAGTAGACACGAGTAGTCTCCCACAACTAACTTGACCACCACTACAACTTGCACGCACAATTTGAGACTCTCCATGAGAAGGTGTATAACCATGCCCAATATCGCCACCACCAATGAAAAAAAAAATGGACAACAAAGTAGAAAAAGGCGAGAGTTTGGTCTTACCCAATTGAAGTAGGTCACTGGACATCCCTCTATTGAACCCATAGCAAAACGTAAGGTGAGGATAGCATGAAATATTAAGCATGTGTGGCTCTCGAAGTCGAAATTACCTAACCAACTTGTTTCATTTTAATCCTATTCTTTTTATTCTCTTAAACTCAGAGGTTTGAACAATATCACCCGATTAATAAAAGTTTAATTTCAGCCAATAATACAATTATCTCTTATTAAATTCACAAATGAACCAATCAAATATTAAAATTGTTTCTCTTGACTTAATAATAGCTCGATAAAACTCGTCTATCAAAATAGCTGAAACAAACTGAAAATGATGTATAAACAACTTATTTTAACATATACACACTCTTATCACCAAATATCTCCGCTCAAAATGAATATTTTTTGTTAACCATAGTTAATTGTAGAAAATGTGGTATGATTAGTTGTTAGTGTGATTTTAATTTTATATTAAAATAATATTTAAAATAAAATATTTAAAGTTGAGTTGATGTAAAAATATAAGATATGATATGAATTGATAGTTAAAATTATGTGAATGAATGAATAGTAAATTAAAATTGATGTGATGTGGAAGAATGATTGGTTGTATATTGATAATATTGAGGATAATAGAGTTGAGTTAAAGTTGTGTTAGATTTTGAATATGAATTGAGTTTTTTTAATATACAAACACACCCTGAAGCAGCTCATTACCAATTTTCTTTTTATTGGCCACCTAAAGACCAAGATCGAATAATTTTAGAACATATGGACTAAATTAGAAATTTAAGAAAATGCAGGGCCAATGTTGACACCTCTATAGTTACATGACCCATTTTTGCAAAACTGCCTGCAAAATGCCACATCGCCTGAGCTGCTGCGTTTGAGCTTCTCCAAATCGTTTGCGACGCCAAGGGCAGCCACTTCTAGCCGGGAACGACGTCGCACCGCTAGCAGTAAGCTTTCATTTTAATTCAGAATACGTCGCACTGCTAGCAGTAAGCTTTCAGTTTAATTCATTCTGCAAGTATTCAGTGTTTCAAGTGCTAGTCTCGTTTTCATGCGGTTGAATTGAACTTTCCTCAAAAAATTGAGCTGATTGTTGTCGTTACAAGGTTAGAAGCTTGAGATGATGCAGCATGCAAACCCTAGATCTTTGTGTTGACAAGCTGCAGAAATTATGTTAATGTTAAAGAATGTAGATGTATATCAGTCGCAGGTACTGATTGAGCCTTATGGGACTGTTCACAAATTTTGAAAGAGAAAAAATAAAAAAAAACTGATTCGCAGCTTCCATTCGAAAAAAATGTGAATTTTTCGGGCGGCTATAATTCGAGAATCACTATCTGTATGAATCGAGAGTGAATTGTTTAATGTGCTGGAAGTGGTATATTTGTGTTTAATTTGGACCTTAAAGTGATGATGTATGTTGAGTGTGCTAGTTCATGTTGATTACCATTATGTGGTTTTCTCAAAAGATCAATTGTGTTCACGACCTTGTTTCCCATTTGAATTCCGTGACTTATGGTTGTACCAAGTCTGAACTCTTATTGATCCTCTTCAGTCTCTAATCGGATTAAAATGTCTTGTCATGGTGAATTGTGTGTTATTGAAAACTGCATTAGGTGAGGGGCATGTTGGTGAGATTGATCACATAAAAACTTGGGTATTACTTCACTGACCAGAATTAGAAGAAACTAAAGGATGACTAAAGCTTCTGGTGATGCAATTTCCTCTGTTATGTACAACATGCTTCTCACTCTCAATTTCACTGAGTTCATTAGTGCTGTATAGAATGTAGTGTGAATAGGATATATACATATATTATACATATATTTAGAAATTAGTTAACGGGGTTTTGATTTCTGGCCAACAGGGGCGTGGCCGGGCTAAGGGGATGAGAGCCAGCTCAAACTTTAATTTATTGTTCATAACCCAAGTCGTTTTAACCTAAGATAGCCCAATTGTTTTACCCTAGTCATGCCGCCTGAATTGTTTTACCTCTAGTCATTTCTGTATATATTTTTTTAATCAAATACAAATAAATTGGATTTTTCTTGTGGTAGTTTCTAAAAAAATAGGATGAGCCTTGGACTAGTGGCTCCCCCTTGCTACTCCCGTCTTCAGACTTGTTATAATGAGACTTAAAGAATCACTTGTGCAGTGTTGTGGATTCAGTGTTCGACTTGCGTGGAAATGATTGGTGAAGAACATTGCAGGTGATTCCATGCATTAACTAAACAAAAAATATTGTTGGATTGCACTATTGTTTGCCCCAAGTCCTTGTGGATCTGAAGATTGTTTATCATGATTTCCTCAACTTTTAGCTCCCCCTTTTGCCTGTTGATTGTGAATCTTGTTTGAGTACTTCTAATAGTATCTTATGATGGTGTATCATATGAGTCCCTTTTGAGGCTGGTGGCCGAGGCAAACAGAGAAGTGAATTTTATAACATGAAAGATTCTGGCATAGTTGATACTGAAGCTGACTGTTACTGTCCTTGAAAACTATACAGCATACTGTAAATTCAAATTGATTATTGGAATTTAGAACTAAGGTCTGATGTTCGTGATCCCTTGCAATTTGGTGAATGAATGTGGAAGGAGATACTAGAATGGCTTATTTAATGGAGATTTCAGTTGTATGCATGCTATAATGTTTTCTGTTGCAGGTATATAAGAGCCATAACCATCATTCCTTTTTGTTTCTCGAAAAATAAATACTTTTACAATTGTCGAGATGATGTTCTTGGCCAATGAAGTCTTCACCTTTCCTAAAGGTAAGAGATTGGGGGAACAAATTGATTCTTCTGCACTTGTAGAATATAGCAGTATAATCAACTACTTTTGGCTGGGACCCAATTCTAGAACTTATTCTTGGTTACCTTATCTTTCCCTTTTGATATTTCTCCAACCGTGGACTTATATTTTGAAATTTCCGTTCATATGAAGATTTCAAAAGTGTTCATTGACATGCCAACTGCTGCTTGGTTACAAGGTTCTCTCAGTATCCTTAATGGCTACTCTTCTTTTTCTTTCTTTCTTATTGATATGTGTTTTAGGATGTTCATTGCATGAGAACTATTAGCCAACATTTGATTATTTTCGATTAGATGTGTTTTTTACATATTTAATCCTAATTTCCTTACTTTGCATGAACACTGACCATGTCTACCCATCTAAGTAGTATGTTGTGACTCGTACTGCGATTAATTTGGCTTTTCGGCCCGCGCGACTGCATCGGATTACAAATGAGCCGAATCGCCTTATCGAGCATGATTGATTTTTTTTTTAGCTACTCGAGCTCGACTCGATAAACAAGTACAATCGCTCGAGCTCGACTCGAAATCAAAAAGCTCGAGCTCGGCTCGAAAATTTATAAGTGGAAAACTAAAATTGCCATTAAACACTTGCGCTATACTATTGTAATATATAAGGGGTATTTTAGTAATTCAACATATATTTCGAGCCGCTTGACAATGCAAAATATGGGCTCGAATTTGGTCAAATTCAAGCTCGAGTCGAGCTTTGACTCAAGCGCTCGCGAGCTGTTCGGTTCTTTTGCAGCCCCACTCATGATCAAAAGTCTATATTTTATTTGATTTTTCGAGCATCCCCTTTTTAAATTTGACATGAGATAAAGCGAGTGTCTCGTGCGCGCCAACAGTCTTGGTAAGCATCTAAATTGGCTCTATTTGAGAAGATCCCTTCTCCCTTTTGCTAGAAGTTTGGCCACGAAAACGTGGTAGGGACCTCCCTAGAGCAAAAATACACACGCACAAAGGGGGGGAAAAAAAAAAGTAAAGAAGAAAAAGTGTGTCTTGCAAAATACCTTCGTAAATGGCATTTTCTCGTTTTTCACTCTTTCCTTTTTCCTTTTGCTATGGTTCCTTTTGATTTCATATATGTTGTACTCAATTGGATTTTCATTTGATTGGTAGATGGGAAGTATTTATTGTGCCATCATGACCCACATGTGTGTGCTCCATCTCTCAATTTCCATCTCCATATAGGGGCGAATTCGAAAATCATGTATGCTGATGTACTGAATTGTAATTTGATCCGATGACCCAATGATCCAAAGGTCATCCCGGATTTGAAAACATTGCCATGTGGAGGTAAAGAGGATACTAAACCCGAAAATATAAATCACATAAACGACCCGAATCGCTCTTATCTTGTGCTTGTATAGATAGCATCATTTGGGGCTGCAAATAAAATATGAAGAGTATGCCAAAATTGAATGAGGTTGGGTCCATTTGCAAGAAACAAAAAGGTAGATGGATCAAGTTATCTTGGAAGAAATCAAAAATTTATATTTGATGTGGGGGCTGGAGCAACTTTGCCTTTGTAGGTGGTGGAAGAAAATAAAAAAATAGTTCCATCATTTTCTATGGATTGTACACTGTGTGTGATCTTTCCTCTTAAAGCATCTACAGTTATGGGAAGTATGATTTTAGAATTTTGTGTTAAAAAAACCATATTCATTGGAAACAACGTGAGATTATGTTTTTTATGATGTGGCATGTGAAAAATTAGGGAAAATTTTGTGTTTCAAAATTATGTTCGAATTTATGTGTTATTCATTGTTGACATGTATATAATTGTGACGTCATTATGGATCCATGTAATTCATAACGAGTCACCGTCTAAGTTGTTACATTACTAAATGTTTTTTATATATTTGATTATACATCATTTAAGACAAAAAAAGTTTTCAATATATTACACTTATCCACATTATGTAAAGCCTAAATTAAGATTACATACCTCTATTATAGGTGGGGACCTTAATGAATGAATATTAAAATAGTGGGACTAAAAAGATGATGGATAAAGGCCTCTGATATTGAAAGTTCGGTCCAATGCTACTGTTGATGGGGAGAAATTTGGGGACGGCAAAGACAAAAATCCTTTCACAATTATCAATATATTTTTTTTTCACACTTTTATCCCCTTATTATGCTGCCTTTAATTTACTTTTTGTTTCTTATCTTTGTGGTTATAAAAATGTTTCTTTCTTATTTTGTTTTATTTTTTGTTAGAACAAAGCAAGAAAGTATGTGATTCCCTTATGTGCAGTGGCTGTTGTCCCTTCATCTTTTAGGCTGTTCAAGCTTCCAAGAATAAGTTCTTCTATATTTATTATAGACATTGAATTTGTAGGGCTGTTTGATACTGTATACGATTTTATTTTTTCTGGTAATTGTAATTTTAGTTAGTTTACATGTTAACAGAAATGTGTATTTATTGTAATGTGTATTTATTGCAGGATATGTGTCAATACACCATTTGTGAATAACTAATGATTACTCCATGAGCAGAGCCATCCGGTGTCTCCATAGCAAAACCGTACATGTTAAATAGCTATTATTGTCAAACATTTTATATAACTTGTTAATCCAGTTAGCTATCAAATCTCTTCTTATTCGTTCATTCATTCATTCAGTCATTCAAAGACCATTGTAATATTACAATGGTTGTTGGCTGTCCGATTATTCCCATTATTGTAATTAACCAACTTAAGTTGAAATCTGATATGAGATATTATATGCCTAAAGAATAAACCGGTTTACCATCAGCGAGTGAAGAGCAATCGAGGGCGTGGCTTGAATGCGAGGGAGCGCATGGATTCTGTCAGAAAATCTCAACGGAATACGCAGGAGAATAATCACCCTCTGCTCAGAGGGACACGTGGCAAGATCACATTGGTGTAGAGCGATAGTGGCGTTAACCACCTTTGACACTTCTGACACACGCACACTGTGTATGTACGGACGGGCAGCACGGGTAGGACAGCTCACCAGATCCGGACAACTCTTAGGGCATGTATCTCACTCCTATATATATATGAGTGAGCCCTATCTTGTGACTTACGATTTATCCATATTTTACTTTGGAGAATTGAGTGAAATATACACTGACTTAAGCATCGGAGGCTCTTTACCGGAAAAAACCCCCGGTGTGAGAGTTCTTTGCAGGTACGCGACGTTCTACCGGCGAGAAAAAGAGAGGCGAACCGATTTCCAACCGGTCGGGATGTTTTGCGTTACCAAAATCCATGAGATAATACATTATTAGCATAACTTTTTATATTCAACTCGTAACCTGTTTGATATTTGAGGATTGAAATTATCAAATGAGATCATCATAACTTTTCAAGCACATTAAGATAAATTTATCTTCCAAAGCAGAATTTTTATCAATTTAAGTTGATTAGTTAAATCAAGCTTTTACTTATAAAGAGGCTGTGTAAATTACCACCAAAATTGAGTGCATTAAGAGGAAAAAAGCACATTATTGCAATGCTTCATTTAAATTAATCCAGCCTCTTTTTGACCAAGATGCACCGAATTATGCCCCTTTTGATAAGCAAAAAATGCTCTCAAAGTGTGTGACTCCACATAAAAGTTTCGTTAAATTCAAGCTTTAACATTATAATCAATCATCGATTTTGTGTCCCACTACCACCACACTTTTTTCCCCAACCAACAGCACTAATTGTCACACAAATTAGTTACTTTTTTTTTTTCTTTCAAATTTTATTCTGTTAATCCACCTTCGTTCTACTAATAAAATGTACCTAAGAAATTACTTTTTCATATACAACAAACAAAAAATAAAACTTAAAAATTATATTGTAATATAAATATATATATTTGTATATGAGAAAACTAACATTTAGGAGCATCTCCAACCGCATGTGAATTGTGGCATTGTAGAAGCCAATTAATAAAAGAACTCCTCTAACAACGATTTTTTCACTTCTATATGTGATTATGTGGCATGAAAGAGAAACAATAATTCTAGAAGCCCTTCTACATGTAGAAATCCTTCTAGACTATGAATCATTTTTTTACCTTATTTATAATACAAAATAAATGGGTAATATGAAAATAGAATAAACCATTAGAGATGTTTTATGAGGTTGAACCTCTATTTGTTACACGTGAATGGAAGACCATCTATTTCATTGTCACATATACTACAATTCATGTACACAATTGGAGATACTCTAATAGTTAGACAGCCCAGATAATTATTATTGGATAAAAAAAGGAAGAACCTAACAGTATCTATTTTCACCTATTCAATGTAGGTTGTAACTGTTTTGGTCTGGTCGAAATTATTGCTTACAATTGCCCATGATGTTTTTTCCTTCATTTATTAATTTTGTAAAAAAAGACATAATCTCCCTAATTAGTTGATGACAGCAGGAATCTCCAATAATGTACAAATGCATTAAAGCCAGACGTAATCCCACAGATTTCCTAACATAGCCCAAGTAATCACCAATTGGCATCCAGTCCATTAAAAAAAATCAGATTTTTTTTTTTTTTTTTTAAAAAAAAATCAATTCAAAATTTAAAACTCAACGGGCGCTACTTAGCTATTGACAACATTTAACCAATTATGATACATAGACAAATCCTACACACGTATAAGCCAACATTTATCAAATTGATCCAATTTATTCATGTTTCAACATCATCCAAAACGTTTAACATAAACCATAGTGTCAACGGGAACATAAATAATCCAAATTCAACGGAAGCATTAATAGTCCAAAACGAAAGCAAGTAGTTATTCATAAATACAATCAAGCGGAAGCAACAGACACATCCATTTATGACCACCATCTCGCTCGTCTTTATGCCACTTCCTCCAGCTCGTCTCAACCTAAAGCAAAGGAAGAGAAGACACAACAAAGAAAAATAATGGGGGTGAGCATAACCAGCAAGCTCACCATTATCGCACAGTTTATCCCGCATAACATTTTAAAACAATAACACAATATTCAGTATGCATAGAATCCAACAGTCTAACTCCCTACTTGGCCCTATCGCAAACCTCCTATGTACATACAACAACCATCCGGATACAACGACATGGCTGTAACTGGAAACCTTCCCACCCCCGGGTACAACGGTTTGCAGGATCCTTTCCAGGAGACAGTAGAGATGTTTTTCCCCTTCCGGGTACAACGGGGCGTCCCTCCCGGATACAACGGGCAGGCGACCTCCTACTGCTTTCGCATTCATCAAAGGCACTATTGTTCGAAGCCACACCCCATTAATCCGCCGATTCGCCGGAAAAAGCCCATCAAGCTCCCCCACATCCTCTCTGACTCCAGCTTCTCATCCTCCCCGCCGCCCAACCACCGC
Source organism: Striga asiatica (assembly GCA_008636005.1). NCBI lineage: Eukaryota > Viridiplantae > Streptophyta > Magnoliopsida > Lamiales > Orobanchaceae > Striga > Striga asiatica. The sequence goes on from BKCP01008515.1 coordinate 1,863,516, forward strand.
GATTTCACCTACGACGCCCGAGCTAACTCGACCTACTCGAGCACGCCCTCCCAAGCTTCCTCCGTCTGGAACTGGGACAACTTCTACCCTCCACCGTCCCCTCCAAATTCAGAACATTTCCAGCAGCTCCAGAACAAGAGAAACCCTAACCCCCAAATCGATTCCAACAGCTCCGACTCAGACCACGACGATCCCTACACGGACAACGACGATAAAGCCTCGAGCTTCACATCGTACTCAAATCCCCAAAAAAACACAAATCAATACGAAAACCCTTTTGGCACCGATCACGGCAAGGACTCCCTAGACGATCGCGCATCTAATTACTCCTCTGTTTCCCGCTACTCAGACAATAGCTACGCGAGAAAAGGCCAGATTGTGAAAAAAGGGCCCAACTTGAAAAGATGGGAAAGTGAGGAAGATGAAACAGAGAGAGAAGAAGTTCAGTGCAGCGAATGGGGAGACCACTACAGCAGCACGAGCAGCTCGTCCGGTGAGGACGAGAGGGAGGATTTGAAGTCAAGATCCGATTTTGGGTCGGTGAACAATGAAGGTGGCTATAAGAAGCCCTTTAGCGTGGGGAGCATTAAGAATGCGAATGTGAATTCGAAGAAGTTCTCGAGCAAGCTGGAAAAGCTTTCTTCTTTGGACGATGATGGCAAGTCTTCGGTAAGTTGGGGGGATGTGAATGATCAGAAGTCGAATTCTGACCGTAGGATTGTGGTGAGGCACAAGGATCTGGCGGAGATTGCGGCTGCTATCAGGGATTATTTTGATAAGGCTGCCACTGCAGGGGAGCAGGTCTCCGAGATGCTCGAGACTGGTCGAGCCCAGCTCGACAGGAGCTTCAAGCAGTTGAGGAGTAAGTTTTGATACAGTTATTATTATTATTTCCGCAAAATCTGAACTTTTTACGGTTTTGAGAATAGTTGTTTTTGATTGGAGTAATTATTTACTTGGAATTTGCAGTTGAATTTGTTTTACGAATATAATTGATCTGCTGCAATTTTTATCACATTTGTTGCCAGCTAATTCATGTTATGCTTTTGGAAGTGGAATGTTAAATTTGTTGATATTTGTAATTCGGTGTCACAGAGACTGTGTATCATTCAAGTGGAATGTTGAGCAACTTGAGCTCCAGCTGGACCTCGAAGCCTCCTCTGGCTGTTAAATACCGGTTTGAACCGAGTTCGATCGAGCAACAGGGTGGTCCGAAGAGCCTCTGCTCGACTTTGGAACGGCTATTGGCGTGGGAAAAGAAACTGTATCAAGAAGTCAAGGTACTCATATAAATCTCTTTTCTTTTTTTTTTTTAAATAAAAAATATTAAGGCAATTGTCTACCTGGTTAAATTATTAGTATTCTTTTACTGTTCTTCTGTTTAGTGCATTATTTTAGGCTTTGCTTAGACGCCATAGTTGACAATTGCGTAAAAAGTATTATTATTCGTTGTATTTTCGGTCAGAAAAGGTGATGGAACTTTGAGGTATGATTTTGTATATATGGGGAACATGTGTCTTTTAGTTAGGTGGTAGTGATGTGGTTATGCTAATGGCTCAAGCTTATCTGATATGCTCTAATAGTTACCCAAAGTTTGTTTATGTGGAATGACTAAAATGGCCCCGAGTGACTGCTCTTGTGGTGTGTGACAAGAACACCCTGGAATTATCTTAGGTTTTGTCAACTTGGAACATGGTGGTGGGTCTGCCTTCTAACTAACTTGCCTTCCAGCTGATGTATGCCTGTCATCAATGAATTGAAATATTACTATCATGTCCAATTTTTTAATAATTCACCATAGAGGTTAATTAAGGCACTATTATAGTGAGTCCCTGCTTCTGTAATATTTTCTATTTTCTATTTTTTTTTTTGGCAAAATATGTTTTTGGTTTTGATATTCTATGAGAATGTATGTCATTTGAAAATTCAAACTAGATTTTTCAATTTTTTTGTTTATTATTGAATATCGATACATGCTTGTTTGTGATGATAATCGATTTTATTAGGCTAGAGAGGGAGTAAAAATCGAGCACGAGAAGAAACTGTCTTCTCTCCAAAGCCAGGAGTATAAGGGTGAAGGTGAGGCCAAGCTGGACAAGACAAAGACAGCAATAAAAAGGCTTCAATCTCTAATTATGGTGACATCTCAAGCTGTTTCAACTACTTCCTCTGCTATTATCGGCCTCAGAGACTCTGACCTGGTCCCACAGCTTGTCGAGCTTTGCCATGGGTAATGTACAAATCTCCTTTGCTGGTATTAAATTATTAGTCGTCGATTTTACTGGAATTAATATTTATATCATGCAAACTTGAATGAGAAGGGTAGAAACATTATAATTAAGAGCACAAATTAAAAGGGGGAGAGGGGTAGACCTAAGAAAAAATGGAAGGTGACAATAAAAAGTGATTTCAAATATTTAAATTTGAATGAGGATTATGTGTTTTGATCGAGCACGATATGTGATCTATATAGCCGACCCCACTTAGTGGGATTTTAACGGCTTGATTGATCATGCAAACTTGAATCATTATTTACCTGTCTAGCATGTGAAGGTACATTATACATCTGCTCATGTTATTACCTTGAGTGTCGACATTAGGCTACAACGTATATAGTTTTAGGACTATTTCTTTTTCTTTTTAAAAAATGTGATCCTTTAAAATTACGAGCATCAGTTTAGGTATTTCGGTATTTCCTATAGCGTTAACTTCATGGGTTTGCCACTGAAAAACAAACACTATGTGTAGGAGTTGAGTTATTTTTTNNNCTCAAGGGTATGTTCTGTAATTATTACGGTCATTAGTAATATCCAGAACTGGTCAAGCAAGTGATTCCCTTTTGATCGTTTAGTTTCTGCCTTGTGTAAAACATGCAAGTGCATTTGCTGCCATGTTGCTTGGTAGTTGGAACTTTTATGATGTCTTGTTTGTACTCTTTTTCTCTATATTTGTAGCTTTATTACATCTTTTCCTTAGTCCAACCTGCAAACAAATTGTGTCCCGCCATCTCCAGAGCCTGTCCTTTTTTTCTCCAACCAGTTATTGGGCCACGGGTCCCCGCTTAGTAGGCTTACTTGAAAGGCAACTTACAGTGGTAATTAATAACGACACAGCCCACATAAGCTTTGCTTCAAATCTATGCCATCCATCATATAAGCTATTTGAATTGTTTACTGTATGGCCCGTCAGTTTTTAACCGATATTGTTAACATTCGTTCACTGTGAAAAAAATAGTGGTAAAAGAAGTTACCACCCGGTCGACAAGAATCCCTACATGACATCATCATTCATCACATAAGATTATAAGAGCAGTTTAATTATACAACCTTGAAAAAAAAGTTTCAGTTTTTACTTTTTACAGAAAAATAGCCTAGCATCAAAATTTTTATTATAAGAGATAAGAGAAGAGCTATAATTCGAAACAAACAATAGATCTTCATAATTTTGTTAATGAATGAAGAAAAAAAATTTGCAGGTTCATGTACATGTGGCGATCGATGAACAAGTTTCACCAAGTCCAGAATGACGTGGTCCAGCAAGTACGTGGGCTGGTCCACCTGGCGAACAAGGCCCAATCCACTTCTGATCTCCACCGGCAGGCCACCCGAGACCTCGAGTCCGCTGTCTCTGCTTGGCACTCAGCTTTTTGCCGACTCGTCAAATTCCAGCGTGATTTCATTCGAGCCCTCCATACCTGGTTCAACCTCACACTCATCCCCATCCATAACGAACAACAAAACGAGAACAACAACAACAATAATAATAATAATAATAAAGACCCGATTTCGAACTCGTTCGCCTTTTGTGACGAATGGAAACTCGCCCTCGACCGAGTCCCCGACACAGTGGCCTCCGAGGCCATCAAGAGCTTCATCAACGTTGTTCACTCCATCTCGTTAAAGCAGACGGAGGAGATTAAAATCAAGAAAAGGACCGAAAGTTCGTCCAAGGAGCTCGAGAAGAAAGCGTCTTCTTTGAGGAGTATCGAGAAGAAATACTATCATTCCTACTCTATGGTGGGGATTGGGCTTCCGGATGATGGGGCGGGCCTGGATGCTCGAGACCCACTTGCGGATAAGAAGGCTGAGCTGGCGGTTTGTGAAAGGCGAGTGGAGGATGAAATGCAGAGGCATGCAAAGGCAGTTGAAGTTACTCGGGCCATGACGTTGAATAATATTCAAACGGGCCTGCCAGGGGTTTTTCAGGCCATGATGAGCTTCTCGGGCCTCATGAATGAGGCGCTTGAGACGGTATGCAATCGGTCGTATGCGATTTAGTGTGGGATGGTTAAAAATTAAAATGGAGTTTTTATATTGTTTTTAATTATTTTGTTTTTCCTTTTTGNATATGTGAATATATGTGGGATTTTGGTGGGGCTTCATCACCATTTTTATGTAAGTGGATGAGAATATCTCTGTACAAAGAGAAAAAGTTGGTTGTGTTATTACTGTATTTTGTACCAGAGTTTGAATTTGTTCCTCAGTTGAATAAATTGGTCTGCCCGATTGAATGTGTTTGCTTTGCTCTCTTTTTGCCTTCTTTTGTAAATTAGGTTAACTGTTTTAAAATGTGATCAAATTCAACATTTTTTAATTATTTTATTCTATGCCACAGTTTATCTTCATTTTCTTACTTTTTTCATGTGGATCAAAACTGTCAATATTCTCAGGTGAAAGTAGCAGCAAACACTGATTTGCTGCACATGCTTACTTGATACAATAAATCTGTGTGGATTCGTGTTTCTTGTTTTTCAGACTTCCAAATTCATTGATAAAATGAAATTTGGCAGATAGTGTAGAGCAACTCCAACTCCTCAATTATTATCCTTTTTTTTTTTTTTTGGCTTTCTGTTGCACCAAATTAAATTATTGTCTTGCATGTGAATTGTGATGATTACTTTATAAAAAATGCCCACTAGTTGGTCAATTTTCTACGTGTCGCTCGCCTCCTTAATTCATTGTGCAAACATTATTTCACCTGCTGTAAATTGTTCAAGTTGAGGAAAAAAACAGTATTTTTCTCGTAATTTCTTTTATTTGTTATTGATATTTTTCGAAATTGTTCAACTATACACATTAAAATGTGCTATCAAATGTGTAAAGACACTATGATTTTTCGAACTGTATATGTGTATAATTAATTATTCTCTCGTCACATCTACTTATCCACATTAGCTCACTGTGGGTAGGAGAGCTAAACTACAATATATTATACTACAATGCAATATTCATAAAGTTGGTTCTTTACGATGTGATATAGACATTCACGCCCAAACAAAAGAAAATAGATTAATAAGAAAGGTTTAAAAAAATGAATAATCGTATTTTTTTGTTGTTTACGATGACCACGAGTTAACATGCAATAAATATAGCTAGAGTATATGTCCGTGCGATGCACCGGATATAACATAATATAAATAGATAAGATTAGATAATATCTAGTATTATTTTTATTTATTTATTTATTTTACAACACATAGTTTACATGTGGTTCGTCCGAAAAATCAATTATTTTATTGTTTTTATTGTTGTAGATTTAAAACTCAAATAATTGTTTACCTTCAATTTTGCGATCATTTCATATTTGTTTTTCAAACGTGTATTAGACAAAATGTATAAAAAGAGTTACTTTCAAATTTACATCCCAAACAAAAATTATTTACTATATATATTTCACAACTTATTCTATAAGTTATATTCATGCTCATTTTGTTATGGGAATCTGAAATACACTAAAGTTGGGCTTTAAATATTACATCCTCTAAGGTCCAACTAAACTTACCCGTCATGGGCCTTAAGGCCCGCTGGATAATGTGGATACACCAACATGGGTTTCAAATAAGGCTCAAATGACGAGTGATCAAAGACTATCAAAATACAAATTAAAAGAACAAATTACACCAAGTGCACTTCTTTTTTCCTTTAAGAAAAAGTGAAGAAAAAAAGTAGGACTATGAACTCAATTGGTTAAGTTTAACTACAAATAATTACTAGTTATCAGATAATAAAAGATGAATTCCAATTTCTTATGCATTTTTATGTTACATTATTATTGAAACACCAAATACAACCCATACAAGTTCTAACTTCATTTATTAAACAAGCTCAAACAAAAGCTTTTTGACTTTGATTTTATTTTAAAACAACATAAACAAAAATATGCAATTTATTTTTTAAAACATGATGTGAGTGGACTCGCCTAATTGTTTTATAGTCTCACATGAAAATTCGTGTGAAACACTCAAAAAAATGATCATATGGTGAGGTTAGAAAGGTCAACGAATCGCAACCAAACTTCACTTTGAAAAAAACACAACAAGACTTCAGTCAGAAGATTCCGATTACCCACCAAAAAAAAAAAAAACTCGATTACACACGCATCAACCGACACTTTACTTACAGTTGGGCCCCGCCACCGTGCAGTTCACCGTCGCCGGGGAATTTCAGCTACAAGAATACGCAGTGTGCGTACGAGATTCGCCGTACCATGGCGGCCGTGGTCTCGGAGAATATGGTGGACCCTACGCCTCCTATTTCTCAATCCATGGACAGCAGTACTTCTCCCAGGCGAAGCTCCGACGACTCGCCGTCGGGATCGCCCACGCGTGGTTCGACCGATCCCTCTGTGGTATCCACGCCCAGCCCATCCAGGCAGCTTGATCTCCAGGTAAATTTCGGATTACGTTTGTTGTTAGCTGATTTCAACGAGAGGAGGGAAAGTCGGAATTAGGTTGCCATCGTTGAGGATTTGCTAGCTAATTTGAATTTTCATGTTTGTTTTTGTGGGGAATTAAGGATTCTACTAAATCAATGTGTTTTTTGTTGGAGCTTAATCGCGTCCCTTTACTGATTTGGTGCTTAGTTTCTGTGTAGAATTTAATGTTTTTATGCTTTGTTTTGTTTCCGAGCTAGTTATGTGAAACCTTAGTTTGTTTGAAATATGTGGAAATTGTCAGTATATAACGAATGGAGATTATTAGCAAGAGCAAGTTGGTGGGTATTCGAGTTCTTAGTTCATAAGGTGCAAGTTGGGATTGCGTTGATCTGTTATGCATCATTGGCAGATTGGCATAGCTATAACTCTAGCTAAGATATGTGTGCATGATTGATGATTGAGCAAAATAAAGAAAAATGAGTAGTTCATCCCTTAAAAAAAAAAAATCAAAAGTTGCATTTCTAGTAAGAACTTAACCCCGCATGTATATAACTAGTTAGGATTGATTTAGATTAATACTTCGTGAGCCTTCTGATTATCATCCTCATGTTCCACATTTTGTTACATAGGCCATGTTTTGGGTGCATATGTTCTGAGTAATTGATGTCTTTTATGCAGAGTCAGCCCCTTTCAAGAGTTGAAGAATATCGACAACTGTTTCGTCTTCCGTCTGATGAGGTGAGTGAACTCATTGGTAAAAATACTATTTTAAATGACTGGCCAACTTTTATGGAAATATATAATTTTTTTTATATTCCTCTTCTATTAGTACTAGTATTTATGGCCTATTTCATTTATATTATCAATCTGTTTCATGTATCCTGACAACTTTTCTTGATCATGTAAATCATATGCTATCATTTACTTAGTCTTGCACTGTCTGCTGGTGGCAACATCAGGGTTTCATAAGTTGTGGTTTATGTCAATTGTGACAGACCATTTTATGATGTGCAATCTATTTGCGAGAAAATTTATTCAGTTCCCCCGAAATCGTACAGGTCCTCATCCAAGATTTCAACTGTGCCTTGCAAGACAATTTTCTTCTTCAGGTAATTTGATGTACTAGATGATTTTTCTTTTTACCTTTTCCTATATCTTGAATCCTTAACAATTACTATTTCCTGATCACATAAAGCTGAAATGCTACCCCACATTGTTTTGGACTGACTGACTTCTATTTCTGTACACTAAGAAGATGTGATTGACAGAAGACATTTGGTTCTACCATCCTTCCTTATATGTTTTATCTTTCTTCCTTGCAGGGTCATATGTACTTATTTGTTCACTATATCTGCTTCTACTCCAATCTGTTTGGATTTGAGACAAAGGTTATTCTTGAACTGATATTTTCTTCTTATATTTTTAAAGCTTGATGCTAACTTGAAGTTTGTAATTCTGAATGAAGAAGTTCCTGGAACCTAATTCCTGCAGTGTTACTATAATTATTGTAGGATAATATCATATCTTTGATATGCTGACAGCTTCTTGAAGAAATTATGAGACATTATGTATCAGTATGATCTTCGGCTTCCTTGTACAATAACACCATGCAATGTACTAACGATCTTTTGTTTCCTATGTAATGAATATTAATACTACTTGAGATGTTTGCGACTGTCACTGTAGTATGAGTCAAGTTTTATTTGGATTGTTCAGGGCGTGTTTGTATACAAATATATCCACTCAAAATGAGTTTTTTTGGTTAACCAGAGTTAATTTTAAAAAAGTAGTATGATTAGTTGTTAGTGGGATTTTGATTTTATATTAAAACAATATTTAAAATAAAATAATTAAAGTTGATTTGATGTAAAAGTAGGAGAGAGATGATGTGAAGTGATAGATAGTTAAAATTATGTGAATGGATATTGGTTGGTATTATTTTATTATATTGTTAATATTGAGGATAGTGGAGTTGGTTAAAGTTTAGTTAGATTTTGAGTATGAATTGAGTATGGATTGAGTTTTCTGATATATGAACGTGTAGACCCTAATTAACCATTTGAATTCTCAGAAAGTAATTCCATTCCATGAGATCACCTCAGTACGTAGAGCAAAAGCAGTAGCTGTTTTTCCGACAGCTATAGAAATAATAGCTGCTGGGAAGAAGGTATGAACCCAGTGCCGTACGCCTTTTTTTAAGAAAAAATCCATGTCAATGCATTCTGCATAGTTTGTTGGTTTTGCCTTTCGATTCTGTTAGTAACTTTTGATTGATGAAATCATTATTTCCTTCTTCAGTATTTCTTCACCTCTTTTTTATTCCGCGACGAGGCCTTTAAGCTCATTAATGAAGGTTGGGTGCAGCACAGCAATGGATCTCATGAAAATACAGATCAGCAGGTATGAGGATTATGGAATCCAAGTACATCCATTCCGCACATGGATGGGGTTCCATTTCTGTGATTGTTGGTGGACTATTGAGTAGTGCACTGTGTTTCCATTAACTTGATTTAAGCAATGTTTTTGGTAACAATCGATCAATGGAAGCTGATGCAGTTATATTATGATTTTAACTTTGTAGGATCAGCTTTAAACTTTATTTCATCAAGTTGTATTTTACTTTTCATTTTTTTTTGGAAGAATTATAATATTCTTTCAGTAATTTTGTACTTTACTTTTCATTTTTTTTTTCCGAAGAATTACAATGTTCAACTACATGTTAATTTTAAGTAGTTCTTTACTTATTTTCTGTTCTCTTAGGAGCCAAAGTCTGGTATAAGGAGCCAAGAGAATGGCAGTTCTACTGTCGAAGAATCAGATAGCTCCAGACAATCTATAGATGATTCGGATATCATTGAAAGGTATGTTGTCTATATCTACACACACACACACACACAAAATGCAGATAGATTGGTGGATACACAGATAGATGGATATATGTCCAGCTTCTAAAAATTTCGTCTGTAAATGCTAGTTTTGCTTACTTAACTGTCCGCTCCTGGATTTTTATTTCAACTGTAAGATTGGGGCTTATGAAAAACTTAGGTCACCTTTTTTACACAATGAAGTTTTTATTCTGTTCCATTTGACTTTTTTACCCTTTCTTTCTTCCCAGGATGCAATTGCTAATGCTTTTCCAGAAAACACACTATTAGCTCAGTTCCACTTTTACCAAAAGAATAACTAATCATTATATTACAAATTTTTTCCCCAACTATATTGCTTGCCTACTCTCATATTTCTAACAACCATTCATACCCAATCACCGTTTACTAGAAATATCAAGTATTTCATCATTATCATGTCCAACAATATTGCATTTCCAAAAAAGAAAATTCTCTACCGCGAAGAAAAAGTCTCCAGTCGCAACCTTCTCCAAAAGGAGGATCTGTCTAATAAAGTGGCTCTTTATTGGAACCCTTTCTCACAAGACTGGGTTGGGACCTGGGAGTCAAATTAACTTGATGTTTCTGTGTGAACAGTGATAAAAATGACCCCATGTTGGAGGAGTCCAGAAATGTCGGTGATGGTGAACCTGAAATTGTATCAACAGCTTCTGTCGTGGAAATTACGCAAGAGGTGATTCCGGAAGCTACTTCTACTCTTAAGTGTTCACCACCAGAAAATTCCTCAGCTTGGGAGCCCGAGGACACTGATGCACCTGGTGGTGAGTCAAAATCTTACTCTTTGCTTTTCCCATTTTATTAACTTTCTGCTAAAGCTTATGAAAAAAATTGGGATTGGTATTTTGTGAGGCCTGAGCTGAAGGATGAGTTGCATATCTAAATATGTATATGTTGAGTTGGATTGATTTATTTAGTTTTTTCTATACTTCATTGCGTGCTTATTTTTCACAATGCAGTTCACGAAGGTTACACTAAAGTTGCAGAATCAAGATTTCCGGTAATGTAATTTTTTCTGCTTGTTAGTTTCATTTTGTTTATACTTCTTCAGTTTTAGGATGGATCATAGCAGGTGTATTTCTATTGATCTGCAGATACGGGCAGAGGAGTTCTTTAGTTTGTTCTTTTCTGATGGTGGTGTCAGTTTCCAGGAGACCTTTCATAGAAAATGTGGTGATAAAGGTGGCTAGTTGAAGGCATTTTGTGTCTTGTCATATCCATGTTTCTACTTTATTCTTATTTGTATTCGTATTTTATCTAGTCTGCTGTTATCCCTCATAGATTTCAAGTGCACTCCATGGCAGCCTCATGGAAAAGATGGGCATACTCGTGAAGTGTCATTTCTACATCCAATAAAACTCTATTTTGGTACTTGGTTGAAATAGATGAATATTTGTTCTAGAAATGGTTTTCCTGCCGTACATGATACACGATTTCTTACTCTCCTGACTTGCTATTCCTGGCAGGTGCAAAATTCGGTGGCTGTCAAGAAGTTCAGAAATACAGAGTTCACAGAAACTGGCAAGTTCCAATTGCCATTAGAAATTTCAAATTTGACGATGATCAATTTTGCTGATGTCCTGCTGTTTACTGTTGTCTTGTTGGTGAGGTCTTATAGTGTGTTGGTTGGTAACCTTATTCTACTTCTTACCTGCTGATTTTTCCATTCACAGCCATTTGGTCATCGATACTTCACAAGAGATCAGTGACGTGCCATATGGGGACTACTTCAGGGTGGAGGTATAAATTTCTCAAGTCTTCCAATGTTGGTGTTGAAAAATTCTTTTATGAACCTTCTAACATCCTACTTCGTAGATCTGTTGACAAAATCTTTTGTGATTTTATCTTATTTTATATTTTTTATTGTTCTGAATATTTCAGGGCCATTGGGATGTTGAGGAAGAGGGCAATGAACAGAGGCCTGGTTGCATATTGAGGGTATACACCAATGTGGCCTTTTCCAAGAAAACCTTTCTGAAAGGTTTGTCTTATCTCTGCTTTTCCTTGTACTCTCTGGACTAATATTCATCTCTATGTACGAAACAAGTGGAGATTTAATCTAGCGCCTTTGATAAACAAGTTCAGGAGGCTATAATAACTCCCTGGATGCTTTTTTTTTTTAAAAAAAAATTAATGTTTGTACATTATTATTTTCTGGAAGGTGCTTTGACAAAAACTAGTTATAATTGCTAATGCTAATGTTGCAGGGAAGNATCCTTGCTTTAGGTTTCAACATCTAAATGTTATTTGGACCGACATTTCAGGCACACGAAGTTTTGAAACAGAAGAACCTAGAGAAGGAAGAAGGTAAATTATACGTCTCATCTGCAACTGCCAGAATTCGTTCGACCTGATACAGCTGTGCAAATTCTATCTTTTGTCAAAAATAAATATTCTAGGATTTATTCTATTAATTATCTTTACCTCCCTTTTCAGGAGGTTCTGCGTCTAACTCGGTCCCAAACAAGCAAGTTCAACTGGAAAATCAAGAAAGTACTCAGCTGCAGCGTGTGGAGTACCAGTCGAGTGATGTGAGAACATCGGAGATCATACCTGAAGTGCCAATCAGGAATCTAATAAATGAAATTCCACAACCAAACGTGAGCAATGCAACGAGTGGGTCTCTTTTAAGAGATGTGATGACCAAAGCCTTTGCATCTTTTAAGCATCAGAACACGTCATCTCTACTCCTGATCATTTCTATTGCCGTAATTCTCCTTTTAATGCAGGTAAGCTTGATGAATTTCATCTTTGATTCACACCATGCACGTCACCGTTTTACTACATTTATTCTCCTTGGAGTTTTAAGCTCGTCATTTTTCTTCTTCTTTTTTTTTTGAAGAATCGTTTTTCTTTTGTTTTATGGTTCAGATGAGCATTCTTGTGTTATTAAGTCGGCCCCAGAGGATCCTGGTAGTCCCTCCGCAAGGTGATTTTGGGCACCGAACGAGCGAAAATGGTCGGGAAGCAATGGCGTTATTGAATAAGCAGATTATGTATCTTAAGGAGGAGTTGCATTTTGTTGAGACAATGCTGGATAAGATGCAGAATGAGCACTCCCAACTCATGGCCAAGTTGAAGGATTTGGAGCTATTTAGGAATCAAAGGCTCTGATTGTTATGGTGATGAATTTATTATTATTATTATTTTTATTTTTTTTAGTGTTATTTTGGTAACAACCCAAAATTGTATATAAGAGACATTGTGCGTCAATTGCCCCATTGAACAATTATAACCAAGACCCATGAGTCCCAATCTCTCGTGTGTTTGAATGGTTATGATTGTCAGTTTTGATCCAGTGAAACTATGCAAATCCATCCGAATCTAAAAGCTATATATCCTCGTCTTGAATATTCGAATTTTTTCAGGACTACAAAACTCTTTGATATCTGCTGATTACTTTAAATAAATTTTAATATAATAATAATTATTTGTACCACAACATTTTGCTACAAAGTTCTTTAGAGAATTTTTTCACCGTCGACCCCAATGCGCCAACATTGACTGCAAAAGTCACCTGCCATTTTTTATCATTATTTCTTTTTTATCTCACTAACAAATGATTGGATTAAGGAATGAAATTTTCGTTCCTCAAAACAAATGGTTTTAGAAGCCTGGCAAAATTGAGAGGTCCACGATTCCACTCGGAAGATTGGATATTTTTTGTAGTAGTGCAAGCCTGTTGTTTCTGATCCTTTCATCTTCCTGCAATCAGAGTTTGAAGCATATTACAAAATACATGTTAAAACGACGAGCATTGTTCTTACAAATTCTTAATTTGAAAGTTATGATAGTATGGAGTCTTAATAAAGCATGCATTGTAAAGTTGTACAAGGAAGTTCGTATTTTAGTTCATTTTCATAATTGATGCATGCTGTGATTGTTAAAACAGAGAGTACTCCACATTGGACAACTGAGGCCTACATTTGTAAGATAACCGGAAACATCTTGTTTTTTCACTTTTCTAATCGTAGAAGAGAAATGTACCTTTTGTAATTTGGTAAAAACTTCAGAATAATTTTTCTTAACCTTTTAATTCTCCCTCTCAAAAAAAATTGTAATTCAGCATCTTTGTCATCGGTACAGTACTAAGAAACATACCACCATAACAAAAACATTGTTGAAGAAATCCTCCAGTGGCTGTACTAAATCGAAAGATGCTTCAACAAAATCGTCAACCTCCATGTCTGTGACACATTAACTCGGGTAAGCAACGTAGGAACAAACATAGAGGGTGAAAAAATATAATAAAAAGTAAAAAGTTAAAATAGATGGAGGTAGGTACCAGGATGAATTTTCTTCCTCAATGATGTAAATGTGCTCCATAAAGCTCTCTCTTCAGCTGTTTCAAAAGCTGCCTCATCCACCTAACAGGACCGCTTCTCAAGTTTAGCATATACGGATAAACAGAATATTGAGAAATTTAAATTGAAACAATTATGCAACGACTATAATAAAACAATGAATTGTCTAGCAAACAATGATCTCCCGATTAAACCAAAGCAAGCATTGCTGATTGATCTCCACATGAACATTCTTTCTTAGTTGGCAGATACTTTGATGTGCACACTATACACGTAACACATTCGATGAAGTATACAGAACTAAAGGAGTGCACGGCAACAAAGACACATAATGTCTAAATTTTGAACGGCCCAAAATGAGAGAAAAGTAAACAGGGTTTCAAGCAAAACCAATATTTCCAAGGTTCAACAACTACCTCTGAACCATCAGTGACATCCTTTCCACGAACAATCCTTGTTGGGCGAGAGTATGCCTCGATAATTTTGGGTAGCAGATCACCTTGGGATAAGGCGTGCATCTGCGATAGAGTTTAACAAAAATAGTAAAAATAAGAGAGAAAAAAAATATTTTACACTTATAGAAAACAAAAGAAAACTAATCATGCTCATGCCATTTATAAAACTTGTGAAACTCATGTCTTGCCTGCAATTGATGCTCAACGCAAGTATTCATGTGTTACCCAGAAGCAAATTGTTGACTGAAATTCATTTGGAAGGATCTAATCTCAGCAATATCTTTCTGACTGGTGCTCAAACTTCGAAACTCAAGTACACTGATTTTTTGGTATCACAAATATGGATCGAGGTCTAATTTACTTGTAGAGAGGTTAAGGTACCCACTCATATATATAAAAGAAAGAGTAAGTTTTGTGGATCATTACCTAGTATCTACAATAGTGACTCACCTTTAAATGAATAACATAAGCCTTGGAGCAGCCAGTAACGACCAATCCAACTCTCCAATATTAATGGCTAAGTAAAAATCATTAACCTACATGTGTACGTCATGGGTAGGTAAATTATAAATATGAAAGAAGACTATCATTGTCACTTACTTTATGTGCAGACTTGGCAGCAAGACAAGGGCAATTTGCACGCTCTGCAAGAATAGCGCGCACAACTTCTGGACTTATTCCTCGGTCCATCTGTCAAATATGAATTAAAATTGTGAAACACCATCTAAAAATATTGGAACTGCAGAAGGAGAAAATGAGATACCTACTTCAAGTTAACAGATATAGAACTCAAAAGATTACAGCCAAATATACATTCAAATACAGATCAAAGTAAATATGCGAAATATAGATCGAACTTTACGTTTACGGTTTGCAGCCGCCAGGGATAGAACACTTCATATATTGATAGAAGGCAAATAACACAACAGGAAGGTGAAAATTCCCCATAACTCAAAGCTAGAAAGTAACTTGCAATAATTCAAAAGTATTTCTTTGAATCAATCTAGAAGATAAAAATCCAGATACAACAATATGACAATCATATTAGTTTCACATAACAACATTGTGAGACATAGCAGAAGTCTAATCTTATAAACATGACTATTGTCACGCTTTTATGTCTAAAACCAAGTCTAAGAAGCACTTCTCTTCTAAACAGAAGATCTTTCACTTTCAACAAGATTATTGATGCCTATTCAGTGGGCAATAACTATTTTTGCACAAGTTCTATTCCTGATATTCAAAATAGGCCCCACACTGTTGTGAAAAGATTGGGCATTGAAAATAAAACCCTGAAAGCAAAATAGGTCCACATACCAGAAGCTGCTCAAGTCTTCTCGTTACGAATTGATGAGCCTAAAACAAGAGAGGAATTTGTTATATTCATATGCTTGAATAGAAGACTAGAAAAGTCAAGCGAATAACTCCATGCATCACAGTCCTGTTCTATTTATTTATTCATGCATATACACACACTTGACATAGTCGATAACGATCTCACATGAGAAGTGGTAAAAGCCTTATATTACACTAAAATTCCATCAGATGCAGATTACTGGTAGTTTGCATCAGCTGCAAGTTCATATGTCATGATGTGATTGTGATTCATAATAGAGGATAAAGTATGAATTTGATTCTACTCAATGCAAAATATGGAAAATAAAGGCTATATTTTCAGAAGTTGTTTGAGGCTATTACAAAAGCAACTCATTAGTTTCCATTTTATTCCAATTTTATAAAAATTGAAAATAAAATTCATAAAGAAAATAGAATCAACAGAGCATCTCTTACATTATCTACTGTTTGCGATTCTACTTTTATGGGTTGAACATCAGCAGCAAGTTCCAAAGCATTCCTTAGCTCCAAATTCCTATTGGTTTCTACTAACAATTGCACCTACAAAATATAAAGAAAACATCACTTGTATACCCTCTGTATAAATTAGATCCTTATTATTATACTGGTAATGGCATACCAGACCGTATGAGATCCTTCGCAGGCCGAAAGGATCATTGGTGGAGCTTGGCTGACAACCAGCAGCAAACAGCCCAACGAGGCTTTCCAATCTGCAGAGAATAAATTGATTTTGAGTAATACCAAAATGCCATCACCACCTACTCCGACATAGATTAAATTCAACTTATTACTTCCACTCTGCATTTAATGCGCACTTGGATAATTGGTCACATCTTGGTCAAACAGAATATCTAATAAAATTTCAATGTGCCTCATCCTGTTGGATTTTATTCCATTCCATCAGATAAAAGTCATTGTCAATATTTTGACATCTGTTGGATGACGGAACATTTGCAGATAATGACGGCTAACTCAACAAAATTGATGACCAGATATCAAGTTAACAGCCCTAAATGCATTCAGTTGAGTAATTTCCAGTTGCCTTGTCTGAGCACAACTTGACTATATATAACAGATTATCGTTTCTGACATTGGGACAGAAGGCCATCAAAGAAACAAAAAGGATCGCAGTTTACCTGTCTGATATTGCCAATACTGCTCCAGCATCAGTTTTTGGAAGCATGTCACCCGAGAATCGAGGAAGGGTAATCTCAAATAATGCCTCAGCAACCTGATATATACAGAAAAATATTGCTTAGCGAAAAATGACCCTATGTTAGGTCTTGGAAACCAATGCAGCAATGTCTAAAGAGAAGCTTCAGTAACAATGTGATATGTCAATTATCTTTCCCCTATCCACCCCGCAGATTGTAATTTTTATGGGTTAGGCAACATAGGGAGAACTGTGGAGTCTGTGGACAAGCGGAAAGCATGTGAATTATGGAAGTACAATATGTGTGCATCAAGTCAGAGAATTGAAGACAAATAATAAATCATTAAAGTCAGTTTCTAATCAATTTGGCAGCTTGCACACAGCGACACAATTGAAGTGTCACTTCAAACATCAGAAAGACAGTTAAGAGGCAAAAAATACTGTAAGAACCACGACCATCTTAAGTGATAAGTAAAACATCATGCGATTGGAAGTAATTTCTTTTTTATTTATTTGATTTATTGGATAAAGTGAGTTAAGATTGAAAAAAGTTGATTGAGTGGAAATTTGGATTTGATTTGAGTTTGTGAATGGATACAGTTAAAATGTAATGATTAAAGTTGATGTGGTGTAAAAATAGTAAAACAATGATTGGTAGTTAAATATATGTTAATGGATAAATAGTGAATTTTGTTGAAAATTGAGTAATGATGATTGGTTGATATTATTTAATTATCTTGATAATATTGAGAGTTAAATTGGATTAAATTTGAATTGGAATTTGAGTTAAAAGATTGTATCCAATCGTAGTTCAGACCAAAAAAATATATTATTTGGCCAGTCAAAACCAAAAGAAATTTGTATCCAATCGCATAAGAACTAAGAAGCCAAATTATAAGCAACAGTTGACTTCAGTGCCAAGCACATCTTCTTAGCTCTAAGTGTTGAAGGAGATAGAACAGATGGGAGCTGATGACTAATCAATAGAAAAAGGGAATGCAATGAGAGCATAGAAACAAATTGAAAATTGCAATAAGTTTTCTGGGGACTTAATAGAAATATCACACCCTGGTACAACCTGCTCGGAGTAGCCATCTCTCAGGGCATAATGACGCCCCATTACCCCAGCAAGGGAAGTAAATTCGGTAACAACCGCAGATGAAAGATCCGACATGGCTAATGATGCAGCATCCTGAATCACCTTATGGACATCTTCACTTATTCCCAGTAACGATCCTACTTTAGTAACCAAACTTTGGACACGTGTCATTTTGTCCAGCATTGTTCCCAGCTTTTCCTGTTTATTACCATATTAGCGACATGGAAATGGACTTAAGAGGTTATTTTCTAAGGATTTGCAAGTATCACCAGTAAGGTGCTATCATCTTTGTGGTGATCAGATGATTTAAGTCCCAGATTTTTGTGTGGCGAAAAAGTTAATACTCCATAATAAAGTTACAGTCCAATATAGCATTTGTACACAGATTCTATGTTCTGATGAAAATGTGACTTCCACAATCTCCTACCAAATCTTCTAAGCAACAAAACAATATACATTAAAATGTCAGAAACTTACATGGAACAGGATCCCCTTCAATTGATTTCGAAATTCAGAGAATCTCTTTCTTGTGTCCAGCTCATAGAAGAACTTTGCATCTTCATATCGAGCTCTGCAACCACTTATCTATTTAATTTATAGCTCAAGTCATTGGAATAACCAATTCAACTGTACAAATACTTTGTGAATATCAACCTGAGTACAGCGTCATTTCCTTCCCTCACCACTTCTTCACTGATTGCTCCATTTGCAACCTGAATAAACGTGTGGATTCAAAAACTATAATTTGAAAGTCACGAGTTACATATTTCAAAAACAAATTGATGAACAATGTGATTAATGTTTCTCACAGCAATAAAATGTGGCAATAACTTGCCATCCTGATCAGTTACTGCAAAATACTTCTGATGCTTCTGCATAACCTGCAAAATTTCATGACAATGAGACATGTGGCAACATGAATGATCTCAAATGATTTCTTGATACAAAATCAATAGGGACTTGATAAGTACATTATCTAAGTTATTCTAGCAAGAAGTTCGTTAGTAGAAACTTAAGATACATGTGTGCAGAAATGGATAAGCACCATCAGTTTCCCAAACAAAGGCAGGACAGAAATAACACTAAAAATTTGACAAACCATTATTAGCAGGTCTTTTGGAAGCTCAAGGAAGGTCTCACTGAACTTCCCAAGAACAGGATGAGGTGCTTCAACAAGATTTACCACCTATAAGATGAGGAGAATGTTCTGAACTTGTTCCTAAAGGTGAAGACGGAAGCAGAAAACTGCAGCCACACATTCCTTACCTCATCAAGTAAATCAGTTTCAATCACAGCAGAACCATTAATATTTCCTACAACAGACTTAGACTTCTCCAGGATTTTCTTCTTGCGTTCCTATAAAAATGGTTAATTCAGTATCTCTATTTCTCAAATATGTTAGTTTCTGTAAGCATCAGAAGAAAATACAGGTTACGTGTCAATGTCAATTACCTCAATATTGATGATGATTCCAGCATTCTGCATCACATCAGTATAAGACTCAGCATTTCCCACCTGTGACAGTGAAAATTCTATTATACAACGATACACAATTGAATTAGAGTTAACAAAACAAAGAATTATCCATCCATGAAATATGGGGGTATCGACTCTTCAAGGTATTCCGGGAATTTGGCATCAATAGCACAAAGAACAAATACACAATATAAGAAGACAACTAGTTTATCAACCCCAAACAGTTTTTTTCATCAAGTCACAAGGCAGGCAACAAACCGAGTCAGCCAACTGGCGAAAAAGGTTCAACAAATTACCAAACAGCCATCGAACTACAAATTTGAACCAAGAAAAGAGAAATAAAAAGATGATGAATTATTAAGAACCTAGTAATATGTTAAGCATGCATATGCCAACGATTACAGACTGAAATATATAGCATATCTAAAATTTTTAGAGTATTTTGACAAACTGCTTATTCAGGAAAATCTCCTAGTGCATTGCTACTGCTGTAATTATATCAAAAAGAAAAAGGGAATTTGGCTGATTGATAGCATAATAAAATTGAAGACATAAATAAAGAGAAAAGAAAAGAAAAAAACAAACAAATTTTTCAAAAGACAGCAAAATACACTAAAAATGGCCATCCGAGATATGGACTAATAATAATTAGAATCACATTAAGCAACATAAAAACATAATTCCTTTTAATAAAAAATGGTCAAAATACTGGTCTTATACACAAACAAACCTTAATAGTAGCTGACAAAGTGTTCCGTAGCCCATGAGTAACATCACCACTGTTACAAAAACTTAGGTGAGAACTCTATATGAACAGATTATCTGCGAAAATTATCACATGCCAATACAGTTATATCACAAAATGAGAAAACTTCAAATACACAAAATAGATTCGCGTGATGCCCCAAAACAACTCACAAACCTTATGTGGGGAAGTTACTTAGTATAGAAGTACCATGACAAAGGAAAAGTTCAGAGAAGAAAAAGATTTCGATGCACTTCGCATATGCTGGTTCAAAAAATTATCGAGACTTGCATACTACATAAATTAAACATCACTACTACAAATAGGCATCCCAAACTAGAAAATAAAACATAAAAAATAAAAGTCTATGTTCACTTGCCTTAGAACACCGGCAAATGTGAAGGGGACAACAACATCTCCATGTAGTGCCAATATCCACCGAACAGGTCTACTGAACATGACCTGTGATGACAACAGTCAGCAAGGTGTCTTCAGTTCATCAACAATTACTCGTGATAATAAATAATAGGAGCAAACATCAGAAAAACGTAAGAAATACTAGTAAGTAAAAGAATTAAGAAAATGATGCTTCCAGCAGCAAAAAGTAAGAATAGAAGGAAACTAATCTCATATTGCCACCAAAAAACAATCATCCTCTTTCTTTTTGTTTAAGTTGTTTACAGAAAAATAACAAAAGCAGAAGGCCACATTCAAAGACTTCAATAAAACTATAAATGATACAACAACAACAACATACCCAGTATATTCCCAACAGGTTGGGGTCTGGGGGGTCAGTTGTACGCAGACCTTACCCTTGTAATTATACAAGGAGGTTGTTTCCGTAGCGACGCAAGGTGCATTGCGCGGTTTGATATATTTTTTATTCTAGAAACTTCACTAATAGAAGAAGCACTAGAATTTAATTGAGCTATTTTGATCTAGTCCATTATTAGCACTATGCCAGGAGAATTGTCAACAATGACTCTTCCAGCTCCATTTGCAATGGACGAATAAAACTATAAATGATAGAATTAGAATATTCATGACACACAAACCAATGTTGTATACCTAAAGTTGCAAGAATAGAAACATACATCAGGATAAGTACCAAATAAAAACTATTTGGTACTTATCCATTATCTCAGTCCAATCAACCAAACAATGCCATAGTACACACACATAAAGATCGTTTGTATATTACCATATAAATAAATATAGCATTTACCAGGAAATGTAGGCCAGCAACAGCATTAAAAGTTTCAAAAGGATGATAAATGAGATTACAAAAATTAAATTCCATAGCTAGAGCAGCACAGACCTCAGAATTCCACCGCATAGACTTTGGGAATGATATTTTACCGAGTATTGCAGGTAACTCTTCGGATAAAACCTATTCAAAATCACAAAAGAATCAACTTAAGCCTGAGAATGTCAGTGAACATA
>BKCP01008515.1:1885129-1907158 GCA_008636005.1 Striga asiatica
CCTATGCCGTGACATGAAACAAACTGGAAAATCTTAAAACACTATGATTGGTATTCATAGCAACCAAGTGCATCTTCTAATATGGCACCCAACCCATAGAAACTCCAAAGTTAACTGTGCTTGTTTGGTGCAAAGTAGGATGAGTGGCCTCGTGGGAAATTTCTCATTAAGCGCGTGGTGACAAAACATGCTGAAAAGACTCGAGCTGGTAGAGCAGGCAATATCGTCAAGTCTCAAAAGCGGACCCAGGAATTACACACTCTACATATGCACTTTTAAGAAAAATCTCAAGTTATTCGCCTTCTTTCAAAAGATGAATGATGGATTCATGCCCACTTCTCTTAATTATTTTGCAGATCTAACGGAATGGAAGCATCATTAAAAATTCCTATGGTAACATGAGAAGACAAACGGACGAAAATTAGGGCAGAATACCTCTAAAGCAAGCTGTGATGGCTCCACTGCACTAACATAAACGTACTCTGTTTTACCTGCAGAGAGTATTTTTTATAAAGAGATTAAGACACGAACAGAATACAGAGCCAATAAAAAATGATGAAGAGACAGAACACACAGATTTCACCCCTAAAGCATACACAGATGAAGACGAATTATAACTTCACCCAAAAACTGTGAAAGACAGATAAATTACAAAGGCACCGACCAAATACCTTCAATCTTTCTATACAAGGAACTCAAAGGCACACCGTTTCTGCGGCAAAATCCTTCAGATGCCTGATAAATTAATACATTTAGGAATTGTACATAATAATGTAACAGGGAAAGGAAGCCCAATACAAATGAAGAAGTCTATGCATCAATTACAAAAGAAACATATTGCAATTCATCTTTCATTTATTGTTACATCTCTGAATAAAAGAGATACCGCATGTCCGAAAAGAGATACAGCTTGAAAGATTGCCAAGTACAGATAAGGCTTGGATTAAGTACAGATAAGGCTTGGATTAGGTGTGGCAAAAAATTGGTTCTCGAAGACAATTAAACAATCATCCACAACGCATGCCACGTATCGAGCACATAGAAGAGTATCGAATATTGAGCCTCAACTTCAATCAAATAAGGAGTGCAAGTCCCAATTGATATAACACTCGTTATATTTGATGAAAGTGAAGGTCCCACCATTCCAGGGAAGAATGGTCAACATAGTGCTTAATCTGTCCTAATATAACAAATTTATGCATTATGGTAAGACAAGACAGAAAATCATTCAATGTATAGAAGGGAAAAAGAAAAGAAATTATGTTTGCAGAAAAAAGGTGTAATCCTTCATAGGAAGAATTAANAAAAAAAAAAAAAAAGAGTTTAGGACGTGAATGCAAAGGGGCAAGCAAAAGCCATGGGCTAAGCACCAAAATAACTTATCAGATTTGTCTGCCAAATTCAAGGCACGGCTTAGACCAAATTGCTTCCACTTATATGCTTTAATTGTATCATAATTACCATTTGACTATGACTAGACAACAAAAACAATAAGTTCAAGGAGATGACCTTAGTAGGATTTCCCTGCTGATCAAATGCCTTCGATGCTGGAGGTCCCCGAACCTCAACTTGGTTTGCCACCTGCTTATCACCGAGGTTATCGACACAAATCTGCACATAACAAATTATATGAGTGTAGCATAAAACCAAGGATGTTTAATGAGTTACACAAGTTCATCTACCTGATAAAAGTAAGGTACAAATTCACAACAAAATACAAGGGAAAAATCTTCGTTAGAATTGAAGAAATTTTATTAGGAAATAAGACCTCCTAAGGACATCACAAATCCTTGAACAAATCAATCATCACTAGGCAATACTTATTATATGACAAAAATTTATGACTTTAACATTTTACCAAAAAGCTTGCAGCTCAAGTGGTACACTCACCCTGTATAAGTGTATGATACCGGTAGATACATGATCCAATCCCTGTACCTTTCAGTTTCTTAGGTATTTGTAGACTCCCTTGTCCACCCCTCCACTCCAGTCCCAGACAAATATTTAAAAAGATGAAGAAACATAAAATGAAGAGCTTATCTTGATGTGGATGATACCATTCTAATAATTGAACATTTTAATTATTAGCAAAATTAGAATCTTACAAAAAAAAGGATAAAAAATGCACATGATAAGGAAATGTGTTTCATTTGACAATATGTTATTCAGTATTCTCTACTGAATGTCCTCCAGAATTGATGTTTATAATTTTTACTTGAAATGCTTTAAGGTAACATGTTTTACATGCATCAGATAGTGAAGCAATTCAAAAAGTGAAGCCAAATAGTGGAGCACTATCACCAGAAATTCAACCATACCACAAGCCTACGTGGTGTTCCATAAGTTTGCACGCTTCCATGACTCAATCTTAGTTTATCCAGCAACTGCTGGATTAAATCTTTGAGCTGCAATAAACAACATAGCCTACACATTAGAGCTTGATGCATTAAATTTGGCTACAGAACTTCCTCTTGAATCACATGTGAAATTGATGGAGTTACTCAAATGAAACAGATATTAGAAACTTCCAGGCTTAATGAAAATCACAAATCAATAAGCAAAGATTCAATAAAGATGAAAAAGCATAGCAGGAGACTATATATATTTAGTAAGCCTAGAGAAAGTAAAAACCAAGAATAATTATGACAGAAACTTAAGTACTTGATTGCAAGCATTAACCACATCATTTGGGGGTAGCTCCTCCGTCCCAATTTCCAGGATAAAAGTCCGAGGTTCTGTAGAAACCTATAGCAAAATAAAAAGGAATATTTAGATCTGCTCTACTGTATTAAACTAGTACATGATCAAAAGCGAGACAATAAAGAGTCAAATGGCATGCTACATCTCTCAAATTTGGGTCAATATAACAAAATATTCCATACAATGATACAAAGCACAAACAATGTAAAGCTGACACTCTACCAAAAGCTTGTAAGAGTCTCCGTAAAATAACAGCCCCATATGAATAAAAATCGCAAGAAATATATTAAACGAGCACTATGTTTTATAGGTTCGAGTAATCAAAACTTAACGCAAAGAAAAGGAGCAGCTAACGATTTACAATATCAGAGAGGTAAAAATGGCGGTCAAGGAAAGTAAGACCGTATATCTTCAAGAAGCTTTTAGTGCGATGAACATAAGGTTTTAACTCAAAATCACCAGGATTGACAGGGCAACACACCACTTATAAATGCTTAATTGCAGGTAAAGCCAGTTTCAAGACAATTATGGAGATCCCCGGTGGGAGTGTGACGACAGGATTCGTATCTTAATATCTATTGGTAAGAATCACTGCTTTGCTTAAATAAATGGATAATTCACCCGCCTCTACCAGTGAACGAATTCTAAAATTCATTTTTTATAATGAACTCTTCCAACAGGCATCAATAGATGATTTTCATCAATTTTGAAAGTTTTGAGTTCTAATATATTCATGAGTTATGTTTCTGCTAGATATATGCATTTTATGAAATCCAGATATATTGAAGTTTAAGAATGAAATGAGAATCAATAAATGAGATACATATTGCCAAAGACGACTGACATGGTACTAGTATATAAGTGATACAAACAGAAAGAAGTTATCTCCAGCACCTTTTTCTTCAGTTCCTCCATGTCTTCTTTCTGAAAGCCAAGGTGATCAGGATGAGAAGCAACACCCAAGGGGTGCCCAAGAGATTCTCTTGTCTTCAACCATAGTTGAGCACATTGACGGGCTAAACTACATGGATGGGAACAATAATTTTAATGATTTTCAACTTGGTAACTGTCACTATGAAAAGAAATATAATTGAAGAGTGTAGAAGGCACCGGAAGTGAATTGAAAGTTAAGTTAGATACTCATAAAATTTTGTAGACTAAGTGGCACTAGCTAAATCAGAGAGCAAAACAGAGAGTACCTCAGGAAGTAACCTTCGCAGATTTTATTATTAAGAAAAGAGTTAATTACTCTTAAACTCATAATGCACAAACATTACTGTTGTTAACTGTCTCTGATTATCTTGTATTACATATTAATAAAAAAAAGTATGACAAACCTACGCATACGACCGAAATAGCGGGCACGTTCTGTTACGCCAACAAATCCTCTAGAGTCTAAGACATTGAAAGCATGAGATGTCTTCAAAAGCTGATCATACCTAACATGAAACGAAACACAGAGGTGCATGTCACTACAAGGTTAAAAGAAAACAGAGACTTCCATATTTATTACCCAAAGAAGTGGACTGAAGTAAAGGATATACGCAGGAATTGCAAGGCCTGAGTCAAGCAAGCGACGAGCTTCAGCCTCAAATAGATCAAAATGATTATGAATGTGATCAACACTGGCGTGCTCCAGATAATAGGCACTCATTTCCTTCCTGAAAGAGATTGCATACATTATGGCTATTCTAAGCACGAGACATAACCAAAACGCATGTTACAGATTTTATTAACTTTGGTGATAACAACCCACTCAACCTGAAAGTTCCCTATTCACATCCAGGAGTAAAGAAATAGTATAGTTCAGTAATAAATGAAATCAACCCCTATATACTAGTTCAGAATATGCCTATCGACTGGCAGACATTAGTGCTTCAGTTGCTCATGTGTTAGCTTTTTTTGTTGTCGTTGTTGTTGTTGTTGTTGTTGTTGTGCTAGATTCTCTTGCTTTAGTTGACACATAAGCAACTGAACCTAATTTTTCTAATTTTGTAAGTCTGCATATTTTTTATTAAATTTCCTTTCATTTATCTAGTCAATAACATGTTTTCCTAATAAGTTTTAATATTAGTAATTGTAAATTGCTTAAGTATATTAAATTCATTATCACAACTGAGCCCATCTAGAATTAAAATATAATTATGTGGTACAAACATCATCTTTGTAAATTATTCTTAATTTGCATACTTACAAAGAAACAGTGATGATTTTAGTTAAAATTACTAAAATGAGAAAAATTAATCTATATGAGTAACATTTCCACAAAGTTTAATGAAATTAATTTTAAGAATAACGAAAACAACAAGAAGTTAATAATCAAAATACAAAATAAATATTATTTCGATTGACAACCTAAATGTGATTAAAAACCCCTAAAAAATATTAACCTAGACATGTAAATAAATTTTGTTAATGTTGCAATGGTAGGAATAATATATACGACAAAATCGTAGTTTCTGGAAAAAAAATGATACGGGTCACAACAGGGATTGAGAAAAATAATTTGATATTTCTTCAATATAATAGCGTTTCATAGGTTTTAAATTTTTTAAATGGTATAAATATTTTCTTAAGAAAGAAATATAGTATGATAAATCCGTGTAACAGAGACTTTGAACTAGTAACAAACAACCATCAGTAACTATCCAGAAAAAGGCATTATAATCACTTATTAACTCATTTTCCAGAAAAAGTTCTCCATATGTTATCCCATCAGCATACTGAATTTTCTTGAAATGATCAACTCCCTGCAAAGCAATTCAAATAACTATCAGACAATCATGTCTGAGAGAACATAAAATAAGACAGAATTTCAGAATCACAGATGATTGATTAGAGACGGAGAACCTGAAGCAACATAAGAATCCGTTCAAGACCATAGGTAATCTCAACTGAAACAGGCATCAATTGATGACTCCCAGCCTGGAATGGAGAGGGAAAATCAGGACATCAGAAAATCATAGTACGATCCTGTCCTTTGATCAATAAAATAATTTGAAAAAGAAAACATGATATATTCTTGTTAGGTGAATGTCATAATCCTGAAACTTTGGGAAGTACTTGTATGTTGAAAAGGTAAAAGGACCTGCTGGAAGTAAGTAAATTGAGTTATCTCCATCCCATCCATCCAAATTTCCCAGCCCAAGCCCCAGGCACCTAAGACCTTCCAAAAAAGAAAAATAAATAAAATAAACCACAACATAAGCCTTATATTAACACACAATGGAGCAGCAAGCTGAAGTAACAAAACTGTAAGCGGCACAGAATGAGGTCTAGGTATTCCCCACAAGCAACCTGAGATTATGTTATGTACCAGATATGTGTTGTCTATATAATGTAAAGCAGTTAATTCAAAGCCCTTACCGGGCTTTCCCAATTGTCCTCGACAAAACGAATATCATGGTCATTTACGTTAACCCCTGTCAACCATTAAGTAGAAAATGTAGGTCAGGAGTAAATACATACATGAAATAGTTTCAATCTTGTCATGACAGTGATCTTCATGACAGATATTATCTTTGTATATTAAGTGGTGTGATATAGAACCTAAGGCTGCTAAACTCCGAATGAACAAGTCCTGTGAATTTCCAGGGTCAGGCTTCAATATCACCTGAGATTAATTTGAGGATAGAATGTCAAAAGCTAATATAAACCATGAAAGTGCTTTCAAAGAGTTTCATAGGCTAAGCATGGTTCTACGCTTGACATCCTCCAAAAGGCACCTGAAATTGCGTGTGTCTTTGAAGTCTGTTTGGATTTTCCCCATAACGACTATCATCAGGTCGAATGCTAGGTTCAACATACCTTCAGCCAAAACCAACACATTAGATAACTAGTTGAGAAATAAAAGAGAACCAAATAACAAAAACAAGCGATGAAATGTGCTAAATCCAGAAAGAAGGGAGGATAGTTGGGAGAAATAGGGACACAGGTAGAGAGAAGAGGACTGTGAATTGATGAAATGTGGAGGGGCAGAGAGAGAGAGGATAAAATATAGATATTATGAAGTTCAAGTACACACTTACGCAACATTCCATGGTTCAGGACCAAGAACCCTTAAAAATGTATGAGGATTCATTGTCCCAGCTCCAACCTACTCAATATTGTCAAAACATCGAGAAATTAGACAAGCTATGAGAAAGAATCCATGAATTTTGGGAGCAGATTCACTGCAACCATCAGCAAGAGGACCATATGATTGTGGAAATACTCACAAGCATCACCATACATTAAAAATAAAATCATCACAGATATCTTACATTGGAAAAGGGTCCCCAAACAAACCATTTCATTCAACAAGCAAATGTATCAAGGACTAGATTGTTATTAGCAAGGCAGATAGATGATTTGTTCTGGTTCATTGATTGATTATAAAATAACCATTTAAGTGTTTAAAACTATAGTAGAAAAAAACTTTATACAACGAGCCGAAACAATATTTTCCATCTTGGTCAGAGAACAATAAGATCTAATTACCTCAGTGTTGCTACATTGCATCACAGCACACCCTACTGAAGCCCAATATTCCTGCAGAATATGAAATTTAACATCTCCAAACACAAACTAAAAACAAAATTTTATGGGCATTCGCATTCAACTTTCAGAAGAATAAAACTATCATGAACCAGATGATTGCCCAACCAACGAAACAGAAATCAATTGCACAGACAAGATAGAAAGGGAAAATATGGAAATATTTCATGAAACAACAATTGTACAAATGTTGCAATTAGTTTGTGTTTGCTGAGCTCGATAAGCCAACTCATAGCTTATGTGAAGAGTTTATAATCTTCTTATACTCAAATAATCCTGCAGAAAAGCTGGATTGTCTCTCATATGCTTCTAAGACCCATATTTATTCCTCTTTTGACCAATTTATTTCTCAGTAAAATTACATTGTCATGCCATTAGACATTTAATAAATATTTTTCTTAATCCATATTATTCCTTACATTTCTTACATCTTCCCATGCAATTTTCCTTCATAAGATCACAGTGCTGTAAGAACTTTTGTAATGTGGGGACTAGGAATATTGTGATCTAGTTATATTTGAACTATCACTATATATGACGTTTATTGTATCGCAACAGATATAAGTAGTTAAAAAAACCCAGTAGTTGCCATTTTTTATTCCTCAGCTACATTGTCAGCTAACTTCGGTAGAAGCTCTTACTTCTTATTTAGTTTCTCTCAGTTAGTTATTCAGCAATCCACCATTTCCATCAACTATCACCTGATGCTAATTGCTATAGAATCTATCAGTTCTTATCAAACCTCTTCTACCGTCTAGATTTTCATCCATCAGGTTTATTGCAGCTAGAACAGTAAGGGAAATACCAGTATTTACTACAAGCAATCTGTAAAGCTAGACCATATCCAGTGAAAAATCCACAAAAACTAGAGCCAGTTACAATTAAGCATGCCTTATCGTTACACAAAAATTCACCTGGAGTCTTTGAATGGCTTGCTGAAAAGTGAGCACCGATGACGACAACGATGAAGACGGTCTCACGCAGCCTTGCTCCGTGGCAGTCGAAGCAGAGGAAGTTAGACTTCCGGCGGTTGTGGAAAAGTGATTTCTCCGGAAAACGTGAGACAGATTAATCCGGCGGACGGTGAAGCATATCTGAGGCTTGCCGGGCGTTTTCGTGAAAATTGATGTCACCAGTGGCAGTGAAAGTATTGCCATGGCTCGTTCTGACTTCTGAGGGTGAGAATGAGGAATGGAGATTTTAGGAACTGTACACTTTAAATAAAAGTTTAATATGGAATTTTAAAATAATAATAATAATAAATATTGGTAGTAATAAAATATTGACACTGATATTTTCAAATGTACATCTCTATTTCTCTTATCGATAAAAAGAAGGTTATGCCTTCTTTATGTGACACGTGGGCTGCAAATTTATGCGGCCACGTCGCCCTTCATCAAAACGACGCCGTTTGGGTCGGAGTGTCATTTAAGCGAGAATATCGCTGATTAGTGTTTCACTTTCTGCACGGGCGATCCTCTTTTTCCTCCGATTTGATGTCTCCCTTGGATCTCAATCTGCTGTGGCCATTTTCTATGCAGTCATTTCGGCTTTGATTTCGCATTAATCGGGTGAACCGAGAAGTTGAATGTCAACGAAAAGCACAATTTCTTCGATTCTTGAACAAGCCCGACAGATTGAAGGCCGACGACATGGAGGTATGAACTAGCGGGAGCCGATTGAGTTTTTTTTTTTTTCCTTAACAGAAAGAGGGAACCTCATAATCGCCTGAATCCGATTCTCTTCATTGAAGTCCTAATCTTCTTCGTCGGAATTTTGATCCTGTTTGTGAGGTGAGTTCCATATCAATTCATTTTAATACTTTTACAATTTAGACCAAATTATTCAAGCTGATGAGTTAGGGGTTTTGCTTGTCCCTTTTGGCCGATTTTTCTTTGAGTTACATATATTGTCAGGTATGCATTCATGGATTGCAGATTAACTGCTAGAGTTTCGTTGTAGGCCATTTGTAGTTGATTGTTTTCTTCTCATCTCGTTCAGTCCATGTTCCTGAATTTCAATTGATAGTGTTAAACCCTCACAGTTCCAATTTATATTTTATGTTTGTATATCTACAGACCTGATTGGGAAAAGGGTTCTGGAATTTGATGGTGGGGGACTCTTTAAATGAAAAAAGTCATCATATATGAATCAAGATTCACTTTGTACCTTTTGGCTTTGGCTGCAGGATTTTTTTATCTTTGTGACATATATGAATTGAGTGCTTATTTGTGGGTTGTTTGCTTGAAAGTGAATGCATTTATTGTGTTTGAGTGTTTGTTTTACATAGAACTAACATTTTTAACCCTTGACTTTTCATTTTATTCGACCTAAATGCTAAATCATGATTGATTTTCCTGCTATTGATGTCTGGAAATATGATTCAATGTCACATAATTTACTCCTTGTAAGCAAATAAACATCTACTTGTGTCAGTTGTTGTGTGTAATTAAAATTTGTACTGTGTTTGTGTAGGTTGAAATGATTTAAAGTTGTTGACATACATAGATGTTTGCTCTCTTATACCTTGATTTTTATTGTTCATTTACAGATCTATGATCTATGTAAAAACTCATTGGAGTAATGAGAAGTGTAACAAATACTAATCAAGATCATCTTTTTTACCAACCAATTTATGCTTTACAAGCTCATTCAATAAAACCGAGCTCGAGTTGCTTTTCATGTGGACTATCTATCTATCAACACACCACACAAATTTGACCAATCTAAAAATTGCAAAAACATTAGTATTGCATAGAATTCGATCTTCCCTTTTGTACTTCAAAAGTTGACGGTTTATCTGCATTGAACCCAGCGACCGTCTTTGGCGACCCCAAAACCAATGACGGACAACGAAAATAACTTAATCGAGATATTGGACAAAAATACCCCCATAGACACGAACAAGTACATAGATTTCGTCCAATCCCCACAATGTGGGGCCATCGCGACTTTTTTCGGCACGACTCGCGACACGTTTGACGGGAAGACCGTCTTAGAGCTGAGGTACGAGGCGTACATTCCCATGGCCATACGTTGCATCAAATCAATATGCACTTCGGCTAGGGCTTCGTGGGCCCTACACTCGATGGTTGTGGCCCACCGTGTGGGCCCAGCCCCAGTTGGAGAGGTGAGTGTGTTCGTCGCAGTCTCATCCGTGCACCGGTCGGACTCACTCGACGCGTGTAAGTTTGTGATCGACGAGGTGAAGGCTTCGGTGCCGATATGGAAGAAAGAGGTGTACGCGAATGGGGAGGTTTGGAAGGAGAATTCGGAGTTCTTGGAGATGAGGGGTGGGCCCGGCCCGATTGCGGCGCTGAAGGGCCCGGAGAAAGGGGGATGCTGTGGCGCTAAGGTGAAGGTGAATGCAGTCGAAAAAGTAGAATGAAATGTGTTGCAGTTGTCGTGTTATATGGTTTCATGGTTCTAAACGTGTGTTATGTTTTTGTTATGTTCAGGAAAGTAGAATGAAATGTGTTGTTGTCTAATGAGTGGAATCATCACTGTGAATCTAAAAAGGATGTTGTAACTTATATCTGAAATGAAATTCCTCAGATGGGAATTTTTTTTTTTTTTTTTTTTTTTTGGTTTGGTGAAAAATTTTGCAGAGTGAAATGTGTCATTTATGTCATAAATAAACTAAACCAATCAAAAATGTGGAGGATATGTATGAAACGATATCGAACTAACAAACTTCATTAGCTAAAGCTAAAAGCACACCAAGGTACTGAAATTTGAATAAATATCAACTTAAGCCACAATCTCAAGTTGACAGAAGAGTTGTTGTAGCTGCAGGAAACATAGTGCTTGTTTGGGAGCACTTCTGAAAAAGTCCATTTAAGATATGGACTTATCCAAAATGGACTTCTCCAAAAGTCTCAATTATTTACTTATACAAAATGGACTTTTTGGAGAAACAACTTATCCATAAGTCCATTCATTATTTAACACCAAACATAAATATTTATTCAAATGGACTTTTGGATCCAAAAGTCCATTTGAAAAGTGTTTCCAAACAAGGCCATAGTAATTAAGTGAAATCAACAAATAAACATGTCATACCGTGCTCATTGTTTTTAGTGACTCACTTACTTAAATCATTATTTTTAGTGATTAAGTTATTAATTTTTATTCGTATGTGTTTTTATTAATTTCTTCTTTATTGTATCGTTTTCCGTGCGGGTTAAAACTAGTGTGGAATAAGGTCTCAGACTCATTAGTCTTCAATCTAATAAATCGGCCACCACAAATCTCTGAAAGTAGCACCAGCTGCATCGGGCTTAATCTTGCACATGTTAGCTGTGTCGGAATCCCTTTCTCTCTCTCACACTCACCCGCACAAATGCTTAGTTTCGTTGTAGGCCATTTGTAGTTGATTGTTTTCTTCTCATCTCCTTCAGTCCACGTTCCTCAATTTCAATTGATAGTTTTAGACCCTCACAGTTCCAATTTATATTTTATGTCTGTATATCTACAGACCTGATTGGGAAACGGGTTCCGGAATTTGATGGTGGGGGACTCTTTAAATGAAAAAAGTCATCATATATGAATCAAGATTCACTTTGTACCTTTTGGCTTTGGCTGCAGGATTTTTTTATCTTTGTGACATATATGAATTGAGTGCTTATTTGTGGGTTGTTTGCGTGAAAGTGAATGCATTTATTGTGTTTGAGTGTTTGTTTTACATAGAACTAACATTTTTAACCCTTGACTTTTCATTTTATTCGACCTAAATGCTAAATCATGATTGATTTTCCTGCTATTGATGTCTGGAAATATGATTCAATGTCACATAATTTACTCCTTGTAAGCAAATAAACATCTACTTGTGTCAGTTGTTGTGTGTAATTAAAATTTGTACTGTGTTTGTGTAGGTTGAAATGATTTAAAGTTGTTGACATACATAGATGTTTGCTCTCTTATACCTTGATTTTTATTGTTCATTTACAGATCTATGATCTATGTAAAAACTAA
Organism: Striga asiatica; assembly: GCA_008636005.1. Classification (NCBI taxonomy): domain Eukaryota; kingdom Viridiplantae; phylum Streptophyta; class Magnoliopsida; order Lamiales; family Orobanchaceae; genus Striga; species Striga asiatica. The sequence continues at coordinate 1,897,340 of BKCP01008515.1, forward strand.
TTGGAGTAATGAGAAGTGTAACAAATACTAATCAAGATCATCTTTTTTACCAACCAATTTATGCTTTACAAGCTCATTCCGTAAAAACCGAGCTCGAGTTGCTTTTCATGTGGACTATCTATCTATCAACACACCACACAAATTTGACCAATCTAAAAATTGCAAAAACATTAGTATTGCATAGAATTCGATCTTCCCTTTTGTACTTCAAAAGTTGACGGTTTATCTGCATTGAACCCAGCGACCGTCTTTGGCGACCCCAAAACCAATGACGGACAACGAAAATAACTTAATCGAGATATTGGACGAAAATACCCCCATAGACACGAACAAGTACATAGATTTCGTCCAATCCCCACAATGTGGGGCCATCGCGACTTTTTTCGGCACGACTCGCGACACGTTTGACGGGAAGACCGTCTTAGAGCTGAGGTACGAGGCGTACATTCCCATGGCCATACGTTGCATCAAATCAATATGCACTTCGGCTAGGGCTTCGTGGGCCCTACACTCGATGGTTGTGGCCCACCGTGTGGGCCCAGTCCCAGTTGGGGAGGTGAGTGTGTTCGTCGCAGTCTCATCCGTGCACCGGTCGGACTCACTCGACGCGTGTAAGTTTGTGATCGACGAGGTGAAGGCTTCGGTGCCGATATGGAAGAAAGAGGTGTACGCGAATGGGGAGGTTTGGAAGGAGAATTCGGAGTTCTTAGAGAGGAGGGGTGGGCCCGGCCCGATTGCTGCGCTGAAGGGCCCGGAGAGAGGGGGATACTGTGGCGCTAAGGTGAAGGTGAATGCAGTCGAAAAAGTAGAATGAAATGTGTTGCAGTTATCGTGTTATATGGTTTCATGGTTCTAAACGTGTGTTATGTTTTTGTTATGTTCAGGAAAGTAGAATGAAATGTGTTGTTGTCTAATGAGTGGAATCATCACTGTGAATCTAAAAAGGATGTTGTAACTTATATCTGAAATCAAATTCCTCAGATGGGATTTTTTTTNCAAATTCCTCGGATGGGAAATGGTTTTTTTTGGTTTGGTGAAAAATTTTGCAGAGTGAAATGTGTCATTTATGTCATAAATAAACTAAACCAATCAAAAATGTGGAGGATATGTATGAAACGATATCGAACTAACAAAATTCATTACCTAAAGCTAAAAGCACACCAAGGTACTGAAATCTGAATAAATATCAACTTAAGCCACAATCTCAAGTTGACAGAAGAGTTGTTGTAGTTGCAGGAAACATAGTAATTAAGTGAAATCAATAAATAAACATGTCATACCGTGCTCATTGTTTTTAGTGACTCACTTACTTAAATCATTATTTTTAGTGATTAAGTTATTATTTTTTATTCGTATGTGTTTTTATTAATTTCTTCTTTATTGTATCGTTTTCCGTGCGGGTTAAAACTAGTATATAAATAAATAGTTTTTGTTGTTGAGAATTAATACTTACTAGTGCAATACCCGTGTGTTACACGGGTGTTGAATTAGAAAGTTTTTGTAAAAAAAAAAAATTATTTTTTTAAAAATTTAATTAATTTAATTTTATATAAAACACTATTTTGGATTTTAATTAAATTGTCAAATTATATTTTTTTAATCATAATAAGTAAACACATGTACATTAAATAAAAATGTCAACCCGTGTTGAATTTATTTACTTATATTATATAATAATATCGATATTATTTACTATTATATAAGCAAAAAAATATATATCTTAAGTAAATAGAAATATTATGATGATATGTTTTTGCATAAGTGTAGAATATGTTTATTTAATATTATGAAAAATATTAATTGATAAATAATTTTATTTTCTAATTAATTTTAATAAATAATTTTATTATTATTATAAAGATAAATATAATTTATTTATTTTATATATACAATGTGGATGTCAAATCAAAACTCATCAAAAGATGATTAATTTGATATATTATATATGTAAAACCGATAAGAAATACAAAAGTTATCAACTCCTAAAAGATATTTGCAATTCAATGGTTATAATAGAAAATGATATTAAAATACAATTAATACAAATATTAATTTATATCCAAGTCTAACTCCAAAGCATGATTTTTTGCCAAATAGAATTCCAAAGCATGAGAATTTGCCACGTAGGCTCAGCGCATTCTGAAATTATATATAGAGGGGATTATATTTTCTTTTTTTATATTACGTTAGCTAATTTTTATTTAAAAAAAAAACGTGAGTGAATATTAAAACCTACAATATTTTACATATCCCATTACAACTTGGCTCAATTTGTAAAAATGGACGAGTTTGTGTCCTCGAACCATTGTTTTTTGACCCGGACCGGCCCGGCGGGTCGACCTAGTATCCAGTCGACCCGGAGCCGAAACCAATCCGGGCGGGCTATTTTGACCGGATAACAATGGACCCGGTCAAAACCCGGCCTTGACCCGGTCGACCCTGGTCATTGATTCGGTCTCTATATTTTCTTTTTTTTTTAATATTTTTTATATAAAAAATAAAAACTATGTAAATATAATGATATAATAAATATTTATTGTGAGATACAATATTATTAACACTTAAATGTAAAAAATTTGTATAAAAAACATTTATTTTTGTTACTTTTATGTATATTAATATGTCAAAAATACTATATATATAATTTTAAAAATTTTAAAATTAATTATCCGGTTCAGCAATTGACCCGGAGACTTGCCCGAGTCGATTTCTGGGCCAAGTTTAAAAACTATGCGTCGAACTAACTAATGAATGTGATTAAAGTTTACTTAGTTTAATTAATTATGTCCGTGTTATATTATTTATATAGCATAACATAATTAAATTGAGTTCGACATCAATTGGACTAATTCGAGGTCGATTACACTATAATTGACCGAGATTGTACTAATTTGACTAATTTGAGTTCGATCACACTATAATTGATCAAGATTGTACTAATTTTACTTCAATTGGACTAATTCGATTTCGATTACACTATAATAGACCGAGATTGTACTAATTTCACTTCAATTGGACTAATTCGAGCTCGATCACACTATAATTGATCCGGATTGTACTAATTTTACTTCAATTGGACTAATCACAAATCCTTGAACAAATCAATCATCACTAGGCAATACTTATTATATTACAAAAATTTATGACTTTAACATTTTACCAAAAAGCTTGCAGCTCAAGTGGTACACTCACCCTGTATAAGTGTATGATACCGGTAGATACATGATCCAATCCCTGTACCTTTCAGTTTCTTAGGTATTTATAGACTCCCTTGTCCACCCCTCCACTCCAGTCCCAGACAAATATTTAAAAAGATGAAGAAACATAAAATGAAGAGCTTATCTTGATGTGGATGATACCATTCTAATAATTGAACATTTTAATTATTAGCAAAATTAGAATCTTACAAAAAAAGGATAAAAAATGCACATGATAAGGAAATGTGTTTCATTTGACAATATGTTATTCAGTATTCTCTACTGAATGTCCTCCAGAATTGATGTTTATAATTTTTACTTGAAATGCTTTAAGGTAACATGTTTTACATGCATCAGATAGTGAAGCAATTCAAAAAGTGAAGCCAAATAGTGGAGCACTATCACCAGAAATTCAACCATACCACAAGCCTACGTGGTGTTCCATAAGTTTGCACGCTTCCATGACTCAATCTTAGTTTATCCAGCAACTGCTGGATTAAATCTTTGAGCTGCAATAAACAACATAGCCTACACATTAGAGCTTGATGCATTAAATTTGGCTACAAAACTTCCTCTTGAATCACATGTGAAATTGATGGAGTTACTCAAATGAAACAGATATTAGAAACTTCCAAGCTTAATGAAAATCACAAATCAATAAGCAAAGATTCAATAAAGATGAAAAAGCATAGCAGGAGACTATATATATTTAGTAAGCCTAGAGAAAGTAAAAACCAAGAATAATTATGACAGAAACTTAAGTACTTGATTGCAAGCATTAACCACATCATTTGGGGGTAGCTCCTCCGTCCCAATTTCCAGGATAAAAGTCCGAGGTTCTGTAGAAACCTATAGCAAAATAAAAAGGAATATTTAGATCTGCTCTACTGTATTAAACTAGTACATGATCAAAAGCGAGACAATAAAGAGTCAAATGGCATGCTACATCTCTCAAATTTGGGTCAATATAACAAAATATTCCATACAATGATACAAAGCACAAACAATGTAAAGCTGACACTCTACCAAAAGCTTGTAAGAGTCTCCGTAAAATAACAGCCCCATATGAATAAAAATCGCAAGAAATATATTAAACGAGCACTATGTTTTATAGGTTCGAGTAATCAAAACTTAACGCAAAGAAAAGGAGCAGCTAACGATTTACAATATCAGAGAGGTAAAAATGGCGGTCAAGGAAAGTAAGACCGTATATCTTCAAGAAGCTTTTAGTGCGATGAACATAAGGTTTTAACTCAAAATCACCAGGATTGACAGGGCAACACACCACTTATAAATGCTTAATTGCAGGTAAAGCCAGTTTCAAGACAATTATGGAGATCCCCGGTGGGAGTGTGACGACAGGATTCGTATCTTAATATCTATTGGTAAGAATCACTGCTTTGCTTAAATAAATGGATAATTCACCCGCCTCTACCAGTGAACGAATTCTAAAATTCATTTTTTATAATGAACTCTTCCAACAGGCATCAATAGATGATTTTCATCAATTTTGAAAGTTTTGAGTTCTAATATATTCATGAGTTATGTTTCTGCTAGATATATGCATTTTATGAAATCCAGATATATTGAAGTTTAAGAATGAAATGAGAATCAATAAATGAGATACATATTGCCAAAGACGACTGACATGGTACTAGTATATAAGTGATACAAACAGAAAGAAGTTATCTCCAGCACCTTTTTCTTCAGTTCCTCCATGTCTTCTTTCTGAAAGCCAAGGTGATCAGGATGAGAAGCAACACCCAAGGGGTGCCCAAGAGATTCTCTTGTCTTCAACCATAGTTGAGCACATTGACGGGCTAAACTACATGGATGGGAACAATAATTTTAATGATTTTCAACTTGGTAACTGTCACTATGAAAAGAAATATAATTGAAGAGTGTAGAAGGCACCGGAAGTGAATTGAAAGTTAAGTTAGATACTCATAAAATTTTGTAGACTAAGTGGCACTAGCTAAATCAGAGAGCAAAACAGAGAGTACCTCAGGAAGTAACCTTCGCAGATTTTATTATTAAGAAAAGAGTTAATTACTCTTAAACTCATAATGCACAAACATTACTGTTGTTAACTGTCTCTGATTATCTTGTATTACATATTAATAAAAAAAAGTATGACAAACCTACGCATACGACCGAAATAGCGGGCACGTTCTGTTACGCCAACAAATCCTCTAGAGTCTAAGACATTGAAAGCATGAGATGTCTTCAAAAGCTGATCATACCTAACATGAAACGAAACACAGAGGTGCATGTCACTACAAGGTTAAAAGAAAACAGAGACTTCCATATTTATTACCCAAAGAAGTGGACTGAAGTAAAGGATATACGCAGGAATTGCAAGGCCTGAGTCAAGCAAGCGACGAGCTTCAGCCTCAAATAGATCAAAATGATTATGAATGTGATCAACACTGGCGTGCTCCAGATAATAGGCACTCATTTCCTTCCTGAAAGAGATTGCATACATTATGGCTATTCTAAGCACGAGACATAACCAAANAGCCACCACGCGACTACCCAGCCATCGAAGAACCAATTTCCGACGTCCTGAACACCTCTCCGTCCGCCGGCGCTATCCTATCACCGAGAAGAAGAAGTTGACGTCACCTCCGCGCAGATGGACGCCATGGCCGGAATTTGACCGGAGCTCGCCATGTCCAGTGACCTGGACGTATTTCATCACCGAGGGTCGACTGGGACGCCGGAAAATCGACCAGGAGCCACGAGACGTTCAAGAAATGAAGATTTGACGCTGTTTTGAACTCCCAGGTACACACGGGTCGTGTGAGCCCGAGACACGGCTCGTGTCGCTCTGACGGGTCGTATAGCGAGCTCTCGACTTTGTCACACGACTCGTGTGACCTATGACACGAGTCGTGTGACCCTGGGCGCGACCAATACGCGTTTGTGGTATTTTCGACCTATTTCGACTAGGACTCGACTCCAACTATTTAAACAACACTAGTGCACGTTTTTTAGGGGTCTTGGACATATTTTCAGATCTTGGGAGACCTTTGGAGGAGAGAAACACGAGCAAGACGAGGGAGAAAGCCGGGAAGAAAGGATCGACGGAGCCGAATAAGCTTTTTCTTTCTTTTTCTTTTCCTCTTTCGAACTCAATCTTTTATATCTATTTTTCTTATTTTGAAATCATGTTTCTAGGCTAGATTTATCTTAGATTCTAGGATTTGTTAGTACTCGGATTAATCTATGATTTAGTTTTTATTGCTTTCATTCCGGTTTATCTTTCGTTTATAAATTTCTTGTGTTAATTATTATTGTGTGAGTAGATGGCCACTATGAATGCATATTTGTGATCGATTTGAGACCGAGAGGAGATAATTGATTGCTAGAATTGGGAAATTTATAACGTAAGAGAATAAACAGACCGAGAGGTTGATAGGACCTTGCGAGAGAACGAAAATCCTAGGAACTTATGGGAGTTAGTTGTTCATCTTGAGACCGAGAGGAGATAGATAACAATTAATATCTACGATTTAACTTGTTCGAGAGAAAGGTTTGAAATCAATTTAGCGATTATCTCTACGATTGGTAAAATTAAATAAGGTTTGTTTGAATATAAACGTTTCATGAATTAATCCCGAGGAAAGCATAACCTAGAATCTACCTTTTGTATCTTATTTTATTTTTATTTGTTTGGATAAATTAGTTTTTAGTTTAATTCTTAGTTTATAATCATCATTCAATTCACTAGTCTAGATAATATTTAATCGTCATTATTTTAGTACTTAAGTAATTTAACTACAATCTCTGTGGAATACGACCTTGCTCGCCACTACCTATAGTTACTCCGTACACTTGCGGATAGCGAAAATAATTAGCGAACAAGTTTTTGCATATTTATTACCCAAAGAAGTGGACTGAAGTAAAGGATATACGCAGGAATTGCAAGGCCTGAGTCAAGCAAGCGACGAGCTTCAGCCTCAAATAGATCAAAATGATTATGAATGTGATCAACACTGGCGTGCTCCAGATAATAGGCACTCATTTCCTTCCTGAAAGAGATTGCATACATTATGGCTATTCTAAGCACGAGACATAACCAAGATTGTACTAATTCGATTTCGATTACACTATAATAGACCGAGATTGTACTAATTTGACTTCATTTGGACTAATTCGAGGCCGATTACACTATAATTGACCGATATTGTACTAATTTGACTTCAATTGGACTAATTCGAGCTCGATCACAATATAATTAACTGAGATTGTACTAATTTGACTTCAATTGGACTAATTCGAGTTCGATTACACTATAATTGACCCAGATTGTACTAATTTGATTCCAATTGAACTAATTCGAGTTCGATCACACTATAATTGATCAAGATCGTACTAATTTTACTTCAAGTGGACTAATTCGATTTCAATTACATTATAATTGACCGAGATTGTACTAATTTCACTTCAATTGGACTAAATCGAGGTTGATTACGCTATAATTGACCGAGATTGTACTAATTCGACTTCAATTGGACTAATTCGAGTTCGATTACACTATAATTGTCCGAGATTGTACTAATTTGACTTCAATTTGACTAATTTGAGTTCGATCACACTATAATTGATCAAGATTGTACTAATTTTACTTCAATTGGACTAATTCGATTTCGATTACCCTATAATAGACCGAGATTGTACTAATTTGACTTCAATTGGACTAATTCGAGCTCGATCACAATATAATTGATCCAGATTGTACTAATTTTACTTCAATTGGACTAATTTGAGTTCGATTACACTATAATTGACCAAGATTGTACTATTTTTTGTAATCGAACTCGAATTAGTCCAATTGAAGTCAAATTAGTACAATCTCGGTCAATTATAGTGTACTAGTTTGACCGAGAATAAGTCCAATTGAAGTCGAATTACACTATAATTGACCGAGATTGTACTAATTTGACTTCAATTGGACTAATTTCTTCTTTATGGGAATTATTCGTATGTGTTTTTATTAATTTCTTCTTTATTGTATCGTTTTCCGTGCGGGTTAAAACTAGTATATAAATAAATAGTTTTTGTTGTTGAGAATTAATACTTACTAGTGCAATACCCGTGTGTTACACGGGTGTTGAATTAGAAAGTTTTTGTAAAAAAAAAAATTTATTTTTTTAAAAATTTAAATAATTTAATTTTATATAAAACACTATTTTGGGTTTTAATTAAATTGTCAAATTATATTTTTTTAATCATAATAAGTAAACACATGTACATTAAATAAAAATGTCAACCCGTGTTGAATTTATTTACTTATATTATATAATAATATCGATATTATTTACTATTATATAAGCAAAAAAATATATATCTTAAGTAAATAGAAATATTATGATGATATATTTTTGCATAAGTGTAGAATATGTTTATTTAATATTATGAAAAATATTAATTGATAAATAATTTTATTTTTTAATTAATTTTAATAAATAATTTTATTATCATTATACAGATAAATATAATTTAACCAATTCATTTAAACTGCAGGAGATGACATTGGAAGAGTATGAGAAGCTTCTGGAGGAGAAAAGGAAGGCCTTAGTGGCCCTTAAAACTGAGGAGAGGAAGGTTGACACAAAAGAGTTTGAATCCATGCAACCACTTGCAAACAAGAAAGCTAACGATGATATATTCGTCAAACTGGTGAATCCATTTAACTCCCTACTGAATGAATTAGAGATTGTCACTGTCTTGATTGCCTATGTCTTGATTGTCTCTGCTTTAAATATATAATTTATGTACCGAACTTCTCTTTTCGTTATTGTTGGGATTGATTTTTTGCAGGGCTCTGAGAAGGATAAGAAAAAGGAGTTAGCTGAGAAAGAAGAGAGAGCCAAAAAGGTACTCTCAATGCTGCTCAGTTTATTGTCAATTTTGTCGAAACTCATACAGCAGGCCAGGTGTTGGGGGTCTGTTTTAATCTGCCTAATATATCCTTTTCCATGGTCCACAATATATTTCACTTGAACTGTTCATGCCAGAGGACATACTTTCTGGAAGATGATACGAATATGATCCCTCATTATAGTTGCTCTTGATAAGATTCATTAATATATCATATCTCCTTGTATCTTGGTTAACAACATTTGCCATTACAAAAAGGAGGAAATTGTCAACTAAGAAAAATAGAAGGAAAATGAGATTAAAATTCAACCCCCAAATTAGTTGAAACATTACGATAAAGTCCCTTGTATTTGAAATTGTCGGTTTGTGCAGTCTGTTAGCATCAACGAGTTCTTGAAGCCTGCAGAGGGTGAAAGGTACTATAGTCCCGGTGGTCGTGGCCGAGGCCGTGGGCGTGGCTCAAGAGGTGGCTACAGTGGAGGCAACAGTTCTAGAGCAGCACCTGCTATTGAAGATCCTGGCCAGTTTCCTTCTTTAGGCGGCAAATGAAAGGCCCATTTGCCTCCTCACTGTGTTTAATTCTCAGTTGGGCAGGAGTTAAATAATGGAGTTTTTTCCTCTCATATGTATCAAAAGGATTTTTTCTAAAAAGTTTTTTGTGCTTGAAATGTGTACATCTGTGAGTGATCTTCTGTGTGGCACAGGCATTTTGTCTAATGCCTTGTTGTGGTTTCTT
>BKCP01008515.1:1914718-1927891 GCA_008636005.1 Striga asiatica
ATCTGTTATTTAAATTAGAATTTGTTTGTTAGCTGAAGAGGAAATTCTTTTGGGGGATAAGTATGTTGAATCATAACTGATTGAAATATGGACTTGAATGTATTATTCAAGTGAAGTTTAACGACAATGGTTTTCTGAATTGAAAGTGTTTATATTGAAGTTGGATAGAAGATCCTTTCTGATTATTGTGAGTCAGTATGTATTTAACCAATGGATGCACGTGTTGGCTCTCGAGCTGGAGAAATATATTTATGCTGCTTTTCATCTATAATTTGGCATTTTCGGTTGAATGGTTTGTGCACATCTGTTGATATGCAAATTATATATGATAACTAATGTACTATTGATATATTTCATGTGATGCTGACAGGTCCTGTTGGCGAGGATATGTTTCACTGGCAAGCAACGATAATGGGTCCTCAAGATAGCCCTTATGCTGGGGGAGTTTTTCTGGTCACTATTCATTTCCCACCTGACTACCCATTCAAACCACCAAAGGTGTGCTTGAAATGACTTTATCTTGGACCTGTTCCGTTCCAGTTTCCAATTTATAATCCACTAAATAAGTATTTTAAACATATGCTGGTGAGCTACTTTATGGATCTATTTGCTTGCAGTCATTTCATTTGATGCATATGTATGTGCAGACACAAATAACATTTGGCATTCAATAATTTAACTATCATTTAGAAGTTCACAGATATTAGAAGTTCCCACCAATGGTGTAAGTTATTAACTGATGATACATGCTAAATGATGAGAATATTGCGTGCAACTAGGAGATGACGCTGGGTTTTAAAATTATTTCTATGTGGAAAATCGTTGAGTAAGTGTAGTAAAAAAGTCGTTATTGTACTATAGTTGACAAGAAAAGAATGCATATGTCAGATTTTAGGGGCTGTTGATTCTATTGTTGTTTTGTATACGGCCTGTGATACTACGAATTCTCTTCAATCCTTAACCATTGTTACCTTACTAATATAGTTATCGTTGTGTCCCTCATCCCTTTTGTATGTCTTTTCTTGTTTCATCCTTTATGTTGTGTAATCACCCTAGAACTTCATTTTGCCTCTCATGTATATGAATTTGACATCACAAATTGCTTAAGCTACTAAAGAACTTCAAACATATATGTGATCCCTTACCTTTACCATGGTTATAACAAATTAGAATCTTAAGGGATAAGTTAAGTTTAGGATAGTTGAGAGTGCAATTCGTAGCAAATTAAAGCAGAGCCGGGTAAATCTGTTGCTACAAGATTGCTGGGAGCTCTGTTGTCAGCAGGGTTGCCTTCAGGCTTCACCTACAACCTAATTTTGAAGCAGTGGACAGTCTGATGTAATTCGGTTCTTTTGTCTTATTATTTTGTGATTCCTGACATGTTATTTTGACTTTTCTTTGGTGCTGGTGCACCATCATTAATCATTATGTTCGTATTGGTGTTAAAGTTTGTTAGGAAGTGTACCTGGGGATTGCTGTGTGCTCTATAGCCATTTGCTTCCTTCAAACTTCAAGTCCGAGTAACATCTGTTCATATGTGGAATAGTATTTTAACTTTGCACAATATTAATCTTCCTTCGTTTGTGAATACGATTGTTGCAGGTTGCATTCAGGACTAAAGTCTTTCACCCAAATATTAACAGCAATGGGAGTATTTGCCTTGATATCTTGAAGGAGCAGTGGAGCCCTGCCTTGACCATTTCAAAGGTTACTTTTTCTTATCCCTCTCCTCCCGTTTGATAAACTTTGGGGTTGTTCATTACACTATCCACCCTCTGATTTTTCCGTCTGCGGACAAACTGTATTTACGTTATGCATTAAACATACCGTAGCAATTATTTTACTAGAACAACTTTCATCTATATGTGATTCGAGCAGACGCTCATGATCAGGTTGTCTGGTAGAGTGGACTTAAAGTGCAAGTTCTAGTTTTTCTATGTTCGCAAATGTGCTTCAAGACAGCGTTGGAAAAGCGATTGGACATTTTATTTTCCTAACTGTTTTTTTTTTTTTTTTGAGCTCTCAAAATGACAATTTTTTTACTTTTGTGTATCTTCAGGTCTTGCTCTCTATATGCTCGCTTTTGACGGACCCAAACCCCGATGATCCACTGGTGCCAGAGATAGCTCATATGTACAAGACGGACCGGACTAAGTACGAGCAAACTGCAAGGAGCTGGACCCAGAAGTACGCCATGGGTTAAAGACCTTATCTTCGAAATTTGAATTATGTGAAAATAATGTACCATTTTCTGTCTGCTTGTGCTTGTATTGGAGTACTCTAGACTAAAATCTCTTCATCTCATTGAAGGACAAATTTGTTTATGTTTTTATTTAAATTGCCCTCTTAGGGGACACCAAACTGTTGATCATACATATGGACTCATTTCTTAGGGAAGTTTGAATGTTGTTTTTGTTAGATTGGTGTTTAACGTGGAGTTTCTTGCTCCTTAGTTTTTGACTACAAGACAAATCAAATCTAGCTCTTGAAAAGGTTATAGCTCTGACAGAAATCCTTAAAACTAGGAGCAACCACTGTTGATTTTGCTTTGTTGGTGATACTTAAGTGTACATTTTTTTTTTTCCCCTTCTTAAATGATTAAGGCTATGTTTGCTTGAGCTGACGGGATTAGACTAAATTTATCTCATTTCATAAGATTGCACTGTTATGATTTTTTCCATCTCTTGTTTGTTAGCTTGATAGGGTTTTGTTTGAATAAATACTGAAATTAGTGAAATGTCCAAAATGTACAAATAATATTTTCTTCTCTTTATTTTTTTTTCTCCATTCTTTCCTCTATCCTGCCTCACCATTTCCTTTTCATTTTCGTCTGGACCTCAACAACTTATTTCCATTTTTTGATCTTTTCATTTATTTCTCTTCAGGTTGATAGTTTTATTTTTTTTATCTCCCATTTTTTCCTTTATCCTTTTTTTCTTTATTTCTTCATCAATATTTCTTTCTTTCCCTCCTCTTTTATCATATTTTTGTAGTTGCCCGATGTTTCTTCTTCAATGTTTCTAGTCCAATCACAAAGCTCACACCGAGAATTGTCAATTGAAGTGTAAGTTGCCCGATGGAGGCGGATTTTCGCCGTTGAAGATCCGAACAAGCGGTGGGGAAATTGGAAATCAACTCAAAATTGAAGCTAGAGTTACATAATTGAAAGATGAAATGAAGATGAAAAAGTCCAGAAAAGACGAAAGAAGAAAAAATTGAGAACTATGGCAGGAAAGAAAAAAAATGGCGAAAAAGAGTCCAGAAAAGATGAAAGAAGATGAAGAAAAGAGTGGGGTGCGGGGGCAAATTGGTCATTTCTTTATTCTGTAAAGGTGGGATAAAAAATATCTCACATCTTCCTCGAGATCGAATTATCATACATACGCAAGATTAATTTATTTAGTAGCGGGCCAAAATTTTTTTTGCGGGCCTGGGTCTGTCTCACCAAACGTCGGATAAGGCCGGGATTGAGGGTGTTATCCTATCTAATCTACCCTATCAAACACGCCCTAAGAGTGTAGGAGAGGGATAAAAAGGTAAAGGAGAATGCACTCGGCCAGTCATGCATGCTGGCTCGATATAAGACCCGCCATGGTGGAGAGTAGAACTGGCTTGGGCTACTTTTGGGCCCATTAGATTTTAGGCGCACCAAGCTTGGATCTACATGTCCACCCAACTTTGAGCCCGCAACAGCTCACCCATTTACGCTTTTAAGGTGAGTGTCTTCTTCTTCATTTTACTTTATATCTTTTAGGTTATTTGTGGTGGGGGAGTTGTTGAGAGTAATGGGTCCGTGGCTATTTTGTTGTGTAATTGTACCAAACATGTATCATGTTACTGTCATGTCAGAGGCTGCTGCTTAGGATGTCTATAAAGTGTGAAAGTGGGCCTTGAGCCCACCACCCATACCTAATTAGACCCTTTAGGCCCTATCTGTCTTCTAAGCGGCCCACCTCAGTACAGATCTACAGCTGATAAACAACTTTCACCAACAAAACAATTTAGACAAGGTAATCCTCTGTCACTATGATTAGAAAATAAATTTGATGAGCAAAAAACATGGTGAAAAACTTGGTAACTCTTTATATGAGCATCTATGAGGAACGCACATGGGTACGATATATTAAGAACACGGGTAAGTCATTATAGTTACATTTTATATACAATTGTACATGCTTGTATTATAAAAATATAAATTTTGTTATTTATTTACAACCAAAAGTTAAATGTTCCATTGTACAAACGTTATATTTTATAAATGATCATATATAAAAAGTATACCATGATTTGAAAAAAATGTATGTAATTGAAAAATCAACATTATATATATTCTTTTAAAATGAATAGTTTTATGAAATCTTGGATTAAGTATCATATAGGATATACGAGTCCAGTACGGGTACCTCAACCTCACAGAAGTGTCCGTTCTTCCTACATGAGAATCAATTAGACTCGAGTTTGTATTGTGTTGTGAAAAATTAATCCTTTGCATTTTTCTCTTTTATTAAAGAGACAATAGAAAAAGGTGTAACACTAGTGAAAACTTATTCCACTTCATTTTTCTCTTTTAAAGAGATGATAAAAAAGGTGAAGAAAAAAAAAAAGGCAGAGAGAGACATCGGCCGGCCTAGATTTCTACTAGTTTTAGCTAAAAATGGTGGTACCCCCATTTGTTTTTAGTTCCACAAATGAAAAGTATTTTATCCGAAACTTTTTAAGCATCACTTACTTTCGAGTGAGTTGTTTCTGATTAACAAAAAGGGTGAAGAATCAACTGATAGCAAGTTATGACATTGAAAGATGTATGTTTTGCTGGTTAGATTCAAATTTATGGTATGTTAATTTTCTGCAACATTAGGTGACGACTGACATATTAGTTCATGCCAGACTGGTTAGTTATAAATACAGAAGAAAATTACATAAAAATGACAGTCCATGAGGGTAAAAATAGACTTTACCTTAAATGTTTTTTTTTTCAATGGAACTCACTTTTGCACCTGTGATCATTTCTTGGAAATCCCATGATTCTCAAATCTCAAAAGAACATTGGATCTATAACATTATATTATTGCCTATATTATGCTTTTGCCATGATCTAAAAGCTTCATGCCCTGGATAATNCATGTTCAGTGCTCGATGATCCAATTATCTACATTATCCTTCATAAAAGTTGCAGCACACGTGATCAATCACAAAATTCCATAAAAATATGATCATAGTATGATTCATATGAATATCCGTATTGTTATATTTAATAAAAAGCTAAAATATATATAAGCTAATGTTATTTTGTTTATTAGTCAATAACAAATGCATTCACTTACCAAATATGTTACATTCCAACTGTGCAAGGTTTAGGCAAGAGCATTTTTAAAGTGAATTGCCTAATGAAATAAAGTGCTTTGGTCTCCCAAATAACATAATTATATATATTCCAATGTGATTTTGTTTGACTTTGATATTTGGATAATGGTAGGTATATCAAAACATGACGGTCACGTCTGAGTTTGATTGAGTCTACTATGAAAGACCAATGGTTGAAGTTATATTATTTGTTAATAATTGAGTTCTAATTGTGTGTTAATTGTATTTTAATTATCTTCTCTGTTTGTGGTCATGAGGCAAAAATTTATAGATCCAAGAATCCAAAGATGCTTTGAGTAATTCTGAATAAAAAAAACAGTAGGTCTTGGAATCAGATGCACTTTTTTTTAGTATTTAATTAGAGATTCGGTATTTTTATATTGAAAATAAAAAATAATATTAGTGAGTTTTCTATCTTTTTTCCCTCCTCATCCAATGGTTGTTTTTAGATGAAAGAATGTGGGCTATTTTATTCATAATTATTTAAGATGACTTCCCTATTTAATTCATCATATGTGAGCTATTTTGTCTTAATTATTGCAAAGATTAAAAAAAGAAAAAGCTTTCACCTAAGATATGTGATTGCATTAATTTTAATTATTTTTATTGGGAGGAAATGATGGTTAGTATCAAACTGGTTTTTGAAGTTGATAAACCACTCACCAATCCACTGTAAGGGCACCTGCATCGCGGGAATTATTTGCCCGTTTAAACGCGCCACTCCCGTTCAACATGGATGTGAGGCATCCATTATATGGGGGGCCCCATTTGGCCGTTCATTGCATTGAACGGCTTGGTGTCTATTTTTTTTCTTTTATTTTTTTTGTTTTGTTTTCAATTAATTTGTTTATTTTTGTTTTGTTTTGTTTTAAATTAATTATTTTTTTTATTTTGTAATCTTAATTTATGTCTTTTTAAATCTGATAATATTTAGTGTATTTTAAAATTTAAAATTAAATATTATAATTAAAAAATATATTTATTTTGTTAATAATAAAATATAAAAATAGTATTGAATGAGTGGATGATGGGTCCCATATGTTTGTGTTTAAATGAATGATTGAATGTGGGTGTGTGTTTTAATGGAGAGATGTTTAGTGGAAAGATGATGTGGAGGTGATGTGGATGAGAGAAAGTGTAAATTGTGATTGAATGAATGTTAAGGGATGTAGATGCCCTAAGTACATTAAGATATGTCTGTCAGTTACCACATTTAAAGAATTATTGATTTTTAGTTACATACTCATCATCGTATATGATAATATGTAATGTTAATTTTCAGTCACACTCACACCAATTAGTGGACACAATGATCTGTACAAGAGCAAAATTGATAACTGTGTTGATTGCATACTTGTCAAATGTTGATTTAACAATGCATTCGGTATGATAAAATAGAGGAACTCAGGAAAGTATAATCCTCCCATGAAAAAAAAAATGGCAATAATAAAAGAAAAGGGTAGCAATAGCATGCTATAACTATACAATGAGCCTTGAGCAACCTTTCTGTGAAATCAATGAGTATTGGGACCATTTTCAAAAGCATTCATGAGAGCCCAAATTGTGTATGTGTGTGTTTTTAGTTTTCTTCCTCTTTCTGCGATGCACTCTAATTAAAAAAAATAGGAACTATCTTTTTTTTTTTTTTCAATAAAATATTCTTGTTTTTTTTTTCATTTTTTTTTCTCTTTGCTTCAACATTTCTACACAATTAACCAACTAATTAAGCAGAGTGTTTACCTATATGTTATAATCAAAGTATTGTTTTATAATGTTCAACAATGTTAATATAAAATCACTTTGTGTAATTAGTATAATTAACCTCTTGTGTATAGGCCATAAGCATAACCTAGAGGGTTTATGATGATCATTATGCATATGTACTAAGGCATGATCTCATGGTCCATGCTTGCCTAGCATCGTCCCATGTAAGAATCTAGCCTTCTTTTTAATTTGGAGCGGTGGATTATTTTATAAGAAGCAATCTAATCACGTTTAATCAGTGTATGGATACAATGTATGAGTTATTTATTCCTTGATTACCACTGTATGATACAAGCATGATGTGACATAATTGTCACATTAACTTGAACATAATTTTTTGTGTGGGAGTCAGTTTAACTGTTAGACGGATCGGTTTGTCATATATTTTTAATAAAATTGCATGGTTATGATATGAAATGTCGCACTATTAATTAATTATATTGTTATTTAGAGTACATTTTTTGAGTTGAATGTATGCATATGATATGTTGAAATAGTATAAGCAATACCCAACTATTAGACTTGGATTGCATAACAATAGCATTACTGAAATTTGAATGATTTACAACTGTACAAGCGTAATTCATGCAATGTAATTAAACAGTAATTGAAAGAGAGAATTGTTTATTTAATATTCAACACGTTAGATTGAATGGTGATTTTGATAGTATTTACAAAAGGTGTCTATCAGTATCGTTGATATTTATGAATACATTTACCATATGGTTTAAGTATTTACAGCTCAACCAACCAAAATAAATAAAATTAAATTCAGTATATATGAGTATTGTAATAACTCAACCATAGACTTTTTGGTTTCATGAGATAGCGTAAATTTAAGCAATTTGCTGGCAATTGGTATGCTGATTTTTCTCAGTTACGGGCTATAAACGAGAAATTAAATCAGTTTATGGTGATAGGTAGATTGAGAGCATCACCGGTTTTTGCTTGGATTACAAGTCTTGCAATGGTCAAAATTTTGACTTGTGTCTACGAAATGATTCAAAAAGAAAAGCCCCTTGTCGAGATTGAATTTGATTGTCTATGAATAATTTTTCTTTTTAAGTGTGGCTGTGTGGGATCTTTTGGGAATATAATGATTTAATGAACAAATAGAAGTACTTTAAGAAAAAAAAGTTTTATTTTGTTACGCTTTTAGGAAATTCAAAAATTGGGATTGGTCTAAAATATAGGTGTAATAATTTAAAGTATTGTGATGTAAAAAAAGTAAATTATTTGTTAATAGTTAAAGAAATATATGAATATAGAAATGATAAATTTTATTAATAAATGTGTGGCTATTATTACATTTTATTTATTATTGTATTAATAAATTTATTTAAGTCAAAGTGCCAAGAGTGAATAGTTTTTTTTTGGTAAGTAAACACTTGGTTTTTTTTGTTTGATATCCAAATGCACGGACACCTGTCATATTTTGTTCAAGAAAAATATGTTTTATATTAGATTATCTAATACTTACATTGTGCAATCATAATTTTTAATAAATTTATATATTTTTATATTCAAATATTATATTTTAAAATACAATATAAATACAAAATGATATTTCATAGCCTACCAATTATTATACTTCATGAAACCATCTAAACAAAAAAAAAAGATCTTCCAAAGTATATGTATATGTATGATTTTCCTTAACAAATTGTGAATACTTGACATTTAGGCAACGGAAAAAAAAAAAGTGATGTGAATAAATTAGTGTATCTGAATTATAGGGGAATTGGCACGAGCCTCATGATATTGCAATAGTGTTTGGTCAATTTGGTATAAAGTCAATTTTTATTTTTATTTTTTTAGGTGACCAATTAATCGCAATTGCCTCCGCTTAATTAGGCGAAGAAAATAAAAACCGAAATAAAAAGGGAAAAAAACAATACCAAAATCCAGATCATTATCCATCAAACATTCTCCCTCTCTCTCGCTCTCGCTCGCTCAGTGTGCGCGTAAAAACAGAGGCGCCGGCCACACGCAACTCAGCTCAAACCGAACCTCCATATTTATAGTGAGAGAAAGCTCGATTTAAGCTCGGCACGTACGGATGCGTATGTAAATGTAGAGAAAATGAGCACATGTGCCGCCATTTTCATCGCACCCTAACAAGCTATTCATAGTCTCAGCATTCTTCAACGGTGTGTTAATGTCTGCTGTGCAGATGAAATGCGTTTTCACTTTTTTTTCTTTGCTTTTTTCTTCATTTTATGTGTGATAGATCTTGAAATGAATATTCCTTTTCTTGACAGCAAACGGTTCGAGAAAGCGGCGGCGGTTGATTCAAATCCCGCTTCCGTCTGCATTCGGTATCCGTTTTTTCTTCGGAGAAGTTGAAAATCGGAGGATCAGTTATAACGGAGTGAGTGACGGCGGGGAAATGGATGATAGAGGTGGTGGAGGAGGATCGTTTGTCGCGGTGCGGCGTATTTCCCAGGGGCTCGATCGAGGAAACGCGTGCCATTCTACTTCTGGTATATTGCTTTGAGTTTGTAATGGTTTTTGATGCGCTATCTCTAGTGTTTCTTTCTCTCTCTAATTTTTTTTTTCTTTTTTTTTTTCTCATTTTTACCTAACTTTTATGTATTCTGATTTTCGTCTCCGTGTCAACTGTCTTTGTGATATAAATGTATCCTATCCTATAATTTGTACGGAAATCTGAAGTGCATGTTGAAGAATAACTGAATCGAGGAAGTTGTGTTCATTGATGCCTACTAGAGCTGAGATATTTGATTGGTTTTCTTTGTCGTTTGTTCTTTGTCCTGAATTTGTTGATATGCATTGAAATGCACAGCAATTTTCTGAACTTGGTGTCTTGTAATTTTTCCCCTTTTATCAGCAATTGGGCTTACTTGTTACGAGTTCTGTGTTATTACTTCATTTTAAGAAATTTCATTGACTCAATAAAATATTAACTGATTTCTGTTTGGGTAAGATTTTAATATCTATTATGTTCGTATGGAATTAGTGAATTTTGTGGTCATATATGTTTCATTACCTTTGCTTGCATTTCGTCCTTCACAAACATGCTCTGCTGTTTTTGCTTTCCTTTTATTTTGGCTTTTGTGTTTGGTTTATTTAATTTGGATATGATATATCATACATAGAATTTTTTTTTTTTCCAATCATTTGACAGGTTTTCGGTAGTGATGAGCAAGTGGACTTGGAACATATTTTTGTAAACATTGTTTTGTTTAACACTGATTATAAGTAGAAAAGAGTGTATATGTCTATATGATCGAGGTTTAAAATTTCATGAGGTCTATGTGTTTTAAGCTTTAACTATTCAATTGAAGGTGTTCTGTAATTTCATGTAAACAGAACATGATTTTTTCCATGCCTACTTGGAGAAAAAATGATTCTAGATGTACTTTTACTGCCACATCATTTCAGAAGGAACTGGGAATAGAGTCATAATATATCACATTTGTTTATTTTTGCCAATCATTTTCTTTTGTTATAGTGGAAGTTGTGACAGGATCTGCTGCATGGCTAGGCAGAGGGCTTTCATGTGTTTGTGTTCAAGGAAGAGACTGTGATGCTCGCCCATCATTTGATTTGACACCCGCACAGGTAATGTTCTGTTGTTTTGACTTCCTTGAAATATGGTTTTTGTTGTTTATCTACGGCTCGGTTCATATTGCACCATGCTCTACATGTCGTTTAGAAGCTAACTTGGAAGTGCTGTTTAGTATTGTTTATTTTTTTGTAATGATCATGTTGTGTATGTTCAGAGTACCCTAATTTATAATTTAATCTGTCCAACGGGTTGGAACAGAAAAATAAAGTCAAAACGTGGCTTAGCAATAATTATCCATAGCCTGTGCGACACTTATCTACTTTTCACACTTTGGTCTTGCATATATGTCTCGTTTTATCAGTTGACCCCTATTTAAAGTGTGCCTATTAGCATTTTATTAGTATTTTGCCGTTAATTTCCCACAATTGATGCCTACCTAAAATAGACTCTGATGTTTCTGAATTGCTCTATGCATCAGGAGGAATGCTTGCATAGGCTACAGAACCGGATAGATGTGAACTATGATAGTTCTGTTTCAGAACATCAGGTACAGTTCTGAAATTGTAAATGGAGAGTTACTACTAGTTTTAGTGCCACTTTCTCATCAAATCAGGAACATTTTGTTTATAGGAAGCTTTAAGGGCTTTGTGGAGTGCTGCCTTTCCTGGAGAGGAACTCCATGGATTAATATCAGAGCAGTGGAAAGAAATGGGTTGGCAGGGAAAAGATCCATCTACAGATTTTAGGTATGCCTGGACTTTTCTTTGATCCCTCGGACCTAATTGGCAGAAATTCTACCCATCTAATTGCTTATGGCTTTGAACATTTGGATATTATTCTTCAGGGGTGGTGGTTTCATATCGTTGGAAAATTTGTTATACTTTGCGAGAAACTTTCCAGTATGCACTCTCTCTCTTTCTCACTGTTCCTTATTGTCTCTCATTTCTCTGCCTGTTATTTCCTCCTTCAATCATAATGCCATGGTGCATTTAATTGGATTTTCTGGTGCTGATTTGAACACTGATACTTGGTGTTGTATCTTAAGGCACTTGTCATGTTTGCTGTCTTTGATTTCTCTTCAGTTGTGTATATTAAGAATATTGACTTTAACTGATACTCACCAAATTTTCTCATAGAAATCGTTTCAAGATCTACTTCAGAAGAAGGAAGGTGATCGTGCATTGTGGGAATATCCCTTTGCTGTAGCTGGTGTAAACATCACATTCATGCTAATTCAAATGCTTGACCTTGAAGCAGGTGAATTCTGAGACTCATATCTTAATGATTTCGTCTGTTGTCCTTTGACCTTTTTCTTTTCTTTTCTATTCAAAAGCAATTTGCCTCTTTCTCAATGGACCTAAGTCCTGTTAACTTCCTCAACCATAGTTCTTTCCTCTCCGCCAATTGCTTTCATCAGAAAATTCTTGGTTCAGTATATACCTGTTTAATTGTCAAGTTTGTTACTAACTAAAGAAGTTTGATTTTCTGAATATACATACATTATTGTTGTAGATAGTATCAAATACCAATCAGGTTGACAACGTGTTGTACAGATATTTCCATTTCTTGTTTATTCATTAACTGGATTTGAGCAAGGTTCTTTTTCCTTGTTTATGGGATTGTAATTGCTTTTGATGTGATGACTTGTGTCATCTTTTCTTCATTTCTAACATAAGAGTACCTGTACTGCGAGTGGCATGATTTGTGCACAGAAATATCTTTACCGAACTTGTGAAAAAGGTTTTCCATGAAACAAGTTACTTGGTGGGTTGGATGTTGTATAATCTGTTGCCTCATCTTTGCAGTGAAACCCAGAACACTTGTGGGAGCCACCTTCTTGAAGTTTCTTGCTGGTAATGGTTTTCATCATCTCTCTTTACCCCATTTGAGTAATGTTACAAATCTAATGTGCCTTCTGCTCCATTAAATGAATTAGAAGTCCTTGCACATGTATGCGGAGTTTTCTTTGTTTTGCCAACAGAAAATGAATCAGCGTTTGAGCTTCTCTACTGTATCACATTCAAGCTAATGGACAACCAGTGGCTCTCCATGCATGCATCTTACATGGATTTCAATGTAAGTGTCTGCGTTCACTATTTTAGCAAAATCACTTTATGTTTTTTGCCTACTTATTGTTGGATCAGTCACAAATGCTCAACTGCTCATTATGTATTCCATTTCAAGCAATATTTACTAGTGCTCTTTGTTGCTATTATGATTATAATGACCCACCCTGAAAAATCTAATCGTGGCCCTCGTCCCATTTTTTTTTCCTTTGACCGACCATTTTTCATATTACTTATTCAATATTTTCCCTTTGTGGAATGGTTTAGGCTGTGATGAAAGCCACTCGACGGCAGCTGGAGAGGGAGCTTCTGCAAGAAGATGTTGCGAGTCTTGAAGACTTGCCTTCATTCACCCTTCTCAGTTGCTAGTGTTTTTGGAATATACAATACACCATTATATGCATAATCATGCAAAAGTCCTTACTTTGTCATGTTCGTGTTTGGGTTTTT